>VXBN01011462.1:0-78003 GCA_013397395.1 Sinosuthora webbiana
CATTTCAGTCTCTCACAATCACTGAAAGAGGATTGTGTCTCCCAAGATGCCTGATTTTAGTGGAGCCTTACAGCTTGATATCCTGGTGTTTCTGACTCAGAAGAAACAATGTCTCTAAGTCATGAAATTATAAAGGGACTTTACAAGGTCTTAAGAGAATTCTGTAATCTGTTCTTTAGATAAGGAAGAAAGTCAAGAATTTTTTCCATGTCCTACAGTAAAACAGATAAATTGATGTAACTACTGCAGGAACAACAGTAAAAATAATAACTATTATTATTATTATATACACAGTTGTAAATTATTAAGATCCAAATAAAAGCAGGAAAATGAATTTGTGGCAGCAGGAAAAGTAAAGTCATGATGTTTCCATATGATAATATCAGTTCTGTGCAGCTGCTTCAAAAATTTGCATGTAATATTAAGAAAAGAACATCTGCTACTCAGCATGCAGCGGACCACCAAAGCTTCTGTAGAGAAGAGGTGGGAGGAACAGATTGATAGGAACTAGATCATGATGAGCAAAACACGAAGTGGCATCCCACTGAATGGCATGACCTCTATTTTCACTTTCTAAGTAATTTACTCCCACTTCTCAACTGCGGACTAGTGCTCATGATGATGGAGGTAGCTGCCATAGGCACGTTAAGCCGATAGTAAATTTGCTAACATGGGATAATGTTCATGGAATGAATGTTTTCCAGAACATGTAAAATAAAGACTTTCAAAGTAACAAAATCCTTTATATGAGCTTGTGAGCACATGCCTAACACTGTCTTCCAACAGGTGCAGAGCTAAGGTGGGGAAGCAAGGAAGTAAATACTGTAAAAGACAGATACAAGTGTGGAAAATGATTCCAGAGTAAGTGTATAAGGATCCATTTGTGACTAATCACACATAATGAGAGACATAGGAGTCAGATGTATGAAAAGCTCTTGCTTCAGGCAGGTTTTTTTGTGTTTTAAGGGCCTTGTTTTTTATTTCTGTTTAGCTCAGTAAAGTCTTTCACTTTTAATGGTTCACTACACTGAAAAGCAAGAAATTACAGGATGGAGTTCTCAAATCAAGTTGCTACCTGCTCAATGCAGAGAAACCCACGTGTATTTTCCTTTCTGAGTATCTTGGTAGTTCAGAAATTCAGTATTAAGGGCATGTAAAATATTATCTAAAATGTGTGGGGTTTATTTCATATATATATACAGAGGCATATACTGTTAAATTTACTGTTTAAAACCTTTCTTTTTAAGAGTGGTAATACACCATTTGGGTTTATTTCCATTATTTTCACATGCCTATGTTGCTTGTCTTTCTCTATCCTTCTATACTGTCCATGTTAATGAAAATATACAATTTGGGATCATTTCAGGAACCCGTTTATAATGCAGCACTGCTCAAAAGATGTTTTAAGATGGTCTATATTTGGGTTGAGAGGAGCACAATTATCTAATAATCTAATAATAATTTAAAAATCTGTGCTACCATCTGTGCAAAAGCCCTGACAGAGAGGCTCAACTTTAGCACAGTATGACTTGCTTAAAACATGAATCAGTATCTTTAGTGGGCAGGTGTTTTTTCTAGTTTTTTTTACTATCAGAGCTGTCTTTCTTCACCACATTATATGCACAGAGGTCCATTTCTATGAAAGAAAGGTAACTAAGAGAGTATTGCTGTTATAAAATGTCATTGTACTTGTTATGTGCAACAACTCTGATTAATGGATTCTGTAAAACAGAGGGAAGTGAATTTTTAGTATAATCTGGAGAATTTTGTGAGTTACAACACTGTGAAGTGCTAAGCACGGCTATTAGTCACAGAGGGATCTAAGACTTTTGCTTGTTTAATCAGTGAACAGAAATATTCAAGAAAAGTGTAATTTTGTGAGTCACTACCACTGAGCTATTTTTTGCAGAAATTATTTTCTGATTTTGAGCAATGAGCAAAGCTGTTCAAAACCTGTTCTCTCTTCTGCCACGCACCTGTGAGCTCCTGGAGTGCAAGCTTGTGTGCAGTTATGGTGCTGGCCCCATGTAAACATACATGCAGATCATTTCAGAGTTTCAGCTTAATCTAGAAATAACAGCTGCGTATGTAAAAATATAAACGCAGTTCTAGTCACACATAAATAAAATCTACACTCTGAAAACTGCAGTTCATTTTGCTTTCAGAGCCTGAGGAATAAATGGTAACATGAACAGAAAAGGGGGAATGAAACCCTCAGGAGGCTGCCTTATGCATCTCCACCACCTGCACAGTCGCAGACAACTTTTGTTTAAGCCAGCTGGAGCGACTTTTGTTCAGAAAGCTTCTGTCAAGTCCGACTTCTTTTGGTATTCTCTCAGTCTGAATGGTCTGGGGATTGGGTTAGGAGGAAGGTAAGCAGTGGGGAAAAGAAAAGAAACAAATAATTATGTTTTAAGACATTTTGGCTTCCTCTATGCATTGTACATAAAATAAAGGTATTAGTAGAGTTTTCTCTCCTTTCTGTCCTTCCAGCTGTGGATAAAAGGTAGGGTATGATACTTGGTTATCTGTCTGGACTCAGGCGGCAAGAAAGATTCAGGAGGCATGTATACTCAGAACGGAATTGAAACACACACAAATAAGTATTTACTGGTAATTATTCTGTGTCAGGGACTTTAAAACTCAGACTCAAATCCAAAATATTCTCCATTGATTCACCAAATAGTCATAAAATGTAAAAGTAAGGCTTTTTAGCTGTCTTCTGGAGCATCCTGTTGTGTAATGACTTCTAGGTGTTTATTTAAAAAACACTTTGGAACAGAGTTTATATATGAGACATTTCTCAAAGTTGTGTCAAGTAACAGACTTTCTGATAGGCAGCTTCTCATTAATATTTGCCTCTTGTGAGTCATAATTCATTCTGTCACAGACTCTAGCAGCAGTACTTTGCTTTTATTAGAATGATAGCTTTGTTGACTATTCAGTGTTTGGAGCCATTGCGTAACAAGGGTCATTTTGTGCCTCCTCTGTCACCATGACCTTCAGAATAGTGCTTTACTTTCCACTTCAGTCTAACATCCTGCTTTCATTTACTCCGTGGTTCCATGGTTCAATAGCACTTAGAGAGATGCTGACAGCAAATGGAAAAGTTTGAAGATACTCTTGTTTAAAATAAGACTGTCTATACATGCTGTATATAAAATTTATTTTCTTTCTCTTTCCAGATTAATGACAGTTACTATTACTGATAGCTTTGGTTTTGTTCTTCAACAATTTTGTTTTTCTTTTTCCTTCCCCCCATCCTTTCCCCCTGCCCTACCATCTCATGTCTGTGCAAGGTGTTCATGTCTCAGCCCTTTTTACGAGAAGTTAGTACCTCCAGCTTTGGAAGAAAAGCATAATATCTTCCAAAGGTATTGTAAATGTTATGTACTCTGCTCACTGCAGCTGACATGAGAGCACAGCCCGGGGAGGGGAACGTTCTGAGGTTCCTTGTGTCCTGACAGTCCTGAGCTGCTCTTCCACCCTGTAGAAGTAGGAGCTATTTCTTCTCATCTGTCCTGAAGCAGCTTCTGTTCTAGGATTGACAAATCTATACTCCGGGACTCAAGGAAACAAATTTAACTTCCAGATGGGATGTTGACTCACAGAAATGTTCTTGTATTCACAGGGATATTGGGGACACAGAAATACACCTACGTGGACTATATAGTCTAACAGGAATGTAGAGTCTTGCTGGAATTGAGTCTGGTGCTGAAATTTTTGCTTGAATAAGGTAATTGTAACACACAAGTAGCTCTTCAGTATTTCTCTTTATGCTTTATACCTATATTTCACAACTATTCATTCTGAAATATATGTATCACAAAATGTCATCTTTTATCTTTTAAATTAGATTATAAGTATTTGTGATGTGATGTCCTTTGAGAGATATGACACAACATGGAACATTTTTGCATCTTTGGGAATATTTGGATACTTTCCCTCAGCTTCACTTGATGACAATCCGTACTGTTTTGACCAAAATTGCTATGTGTTTAACCTTTGTGTTACCCACAGTAAAACAGTCTAGTAATCTGAAGAAATCAGATTCTGTTAATGCTTGCTGTCCTGTTTGATGGTGACTGTTGTTTTTTTGACAGTCTTGGAATGTACTCCCTAAGCCATCTCTTCTCACATCCCTTGATGGCGTTTCAACTCCCTTCAGTCAGGAATAAAAGCAGGGCACTCAAGTGAATTTATTTTATTAAAAGTTCTTACTGACCTTCATGTATAAAATCAAGTGATCTGGCTTTATGTGATTTGTCATTAGGATTGGACATACTGGATCAGGCACAGAAGATGCTCTTGCAGTGCCCAGTACTTTGAGTGCTTTGGTGTCCAGGGGAGTGCACTCCAGTTGTGTGGTGCATTTCTGAATATGTATTTCAGGTGATTAACTCAGGTAGGAGGGGGCTGTTGGGTGTTACATTTATTGTCTCATTGTTTGCTGTTGTCATTTTAACACTTCTTTTTACTAGCCTGTTCATGCATTTGTTCATTCCTATGGTTTATGTTATCACTTATACACAGATGACTTATAGATCCACAATTCCTGTTGGTGTTCCCAGACTTTTCCTTTGTATTTCTCTGCCTGCATCATCTCCATAACTGGATACACAGTAATCTTTTATTACAAACAAAGAAGTTGAAAAGGATATTTTTTAATCCTGTTGTGTACGTTTTCTGCTCATAAGTATTTCATGTCTCAGATATTGCTTCTCTTTCCCTATGCTACAATACTGTGTAAGACTTTTAAAATGTTCATTATAATTTATTGCATAATTAACAGATTAATTGCAGATAAAAACGGTTGTTGTTTTGTTTTGTTTTTTTTTTCCCATGAATTGTATGGTATTTTACTTTTGTTTTTACTGCTTATATTATAGATCAAAAAATCCCTGAAACAAATGATCCCTGGTCTCTGCAAGTCAGGAAGAGCACAAGTTATACTATAAGACTACCACTTTCAGTCCAGTGACCTAAATTTTAGATTACAGCAAATACAAAAGCTACTGCCTGCTTTTTACCATGTGCAATCACATTTATATGATTTGACTTCTTTTTGTAGACTCTCCCAGAATATCAATTCTGTTTATAAATTGTGTCTACTCTTTTTCTTTCCTAAACTGTAGGAGCTATAAATATAGTAAGAACCATTTTTGAACAGCTTTTTTCTTCTCTGGTATCTTCTATATTAGATCTTCCTGACTTTTAACAGAATCATTTGTCAACTTGCAATGTACTTTCAGTTTTGATTTAAACTTTATCTTCAGTTAATTTTTTCAAAATATCTGCCCTTTTGTTACGTGCTATTTATCATTGAATTTTTGGCTTGGCACATGTTCTTTTTATTCAATATACACTTCATGTTAAAAATATTTAAATTACTTAATAAGGCATAGTCAGAGATTGATAACACAGCTGTCATTATTGCTTTACCTTGTTGGCAGTTATATGAATTGCATTTTAATTTTTTGTCAATGTCATTCTTATGCCCTTATAAAATACCATGTTTAATTTATTTGCAGAAAGTTTTCAGTATGACAGCTGTAAATACACACAATTATTATAACACTAATGGTTTCTTAGTTTAAAGGAACTATCCCTTCTGATGTTTCTATTACTGGTATATTGATATTCATTAAAAGGGGCTAATCTTGTTCTAAAATTGTGGCGAAGGAAGCATCAGCATGCTGCTTGTATTGAGCTGGAGAACCAGCCTCAGGAGGGAAGGTGGAAATCCAAAAGGGAAAGCAAGGACATGGTTAAAAATTTGAGCATAATTTGGGCTAATTCCTGTGTACTCACAGGTCAGATGTAGACTTACAGTTCAGACTGAAAATCAGAAAGTCTTTGGAAGAGATAACATCCAACGTGGGGAACAAGTGAGATAAGATGCTACCAGGGAAAGGGTTTATTGCTACATGGGGTAAGCAGCAATTTAATTCCCTCCACCATTGGCAGCAATTCTTGTGGGACTGGACTTTTGAAGATTGACAGTTGTAGCATGGGTGCACAAAGTTAACTTGTACCTAAACTTTTGTCACAGCTTGAAAAGTAAATAATTCAGCTGGTGAGTAAATGAGGGTATATAAGGGAACCTTGTTTGCACACTGTCAGCAAAAACCCATAGATTTCTCATGGTACAGATCTGTAAATTTGTTGGAACTCATTGGCTTGATTTATGTTCTCTCTGGTTCACTGGGTGTGGTACAGCTGAGTTGCTAGGGGGTGAGATGTGGCAAAGGGACCAGCTGGGAAAGGATGTGTTTGTCAAACAAAGAATGTGTTTAGTTTTGCTGTGTTCAAGCTGCATGTGATGACAGACCAAACCATTCTTGTAGAAGCTGAGAAGCTGTGGATGTTTTATTCCAATTCCTTATGTGGCTGTTGTGTGTGGCTACCCTTCTCACTCTTACCCAGGCAATACAGCTGGTTTTTGCACAGAGCTATTTAATTCCCATGAATTACACACTTGGCTTCTTGAGGCTGAGTCTAGTCAGACTTACCCCCTGGCAGGAAATGCATTGATAAGTGCAAGGTTTGGGCAGCCACCAGAAATTTCAGGGATCTTCAGGGATTGGCGTGCAGCTTTTAAGTGGAGCAGCACACTAGGGATGTGTGACACAGTGCTCCATAGTTGTTTGGATAGGTGTGCTTGGAGACATGAAGAAGGTGCAACTGCTTTCTTCTTGGGCTTCCAGAAGAGTAATAATGCTACTGTGTGTTAATTTCTAACAGCCCACAACAAATACTGCTGGGAAATAGACAATAAGTCATGAAAACATTAGATGCTAACAGCACAACAAGTGCTTTTAGCTGTCCTCAGGGATTATGAAAGATGAGATTGCCTCATCGCTGTGGCTTGTAGCCAGGGAACCTGTGTGGGAAGGTCTGGAGTAATGAACAGGCAGTACTGGAAGACAGTTTGGTGGGGTTTTTTTTTTTAGGGTGTTTTTTTTGTTTTTGTTTTTCGGGTTTTTTTTTTTTGTTTGTTTGTTTTGTAGCAGAAGACTGAAAACAAAAGTATCAACAGAGAGGAGGGAGAGCATTGGGCTCAAGGAGCAGAATCCTGAGCCCTCTGTAACCGTACATGGTTTTCTGGAGGCACCAACAGGCTTCAGATCATGACTGAGGTGGGAGCTGGAGCCTGGCTTGTGGGATACCTGTGCCTAATGCCATGAGTGGTTTCATGAAGAACCACCAATTGGCCTTTTTTCCAAAACTGTAACTCATATTCAACCATTTGCATCCAAAATTAAATTTTTGGTCACATAATGTGTACCTACTCTTCTATCAGAAAATCCTGGGAGCAGCAATAGATGGACTTTTTATAAATGAAAGGATTTTTAAAAATATTTATTTCACAGGAATATTTTCCATTCTTTTTTGTTGTATTCATATTCATTTTCTCTTCCATTTTGAAAATAATTTTATGCTTTGTGTCCTATAAGCTTATAAACATTAACATGCAAAAAATATTAGCAAGACGAAAACAGATATTCAAAACAGATGTTTAGAGAAGTTAACCATCCACATCTCTCGAACACATTGGGGTTTTTTTCTGACCAAATCCATGGTGGTCTCAAGGCTTATCTTCTTTTCATGTCATCTTGCTTCACATGCAAGCAATATTCTTCCTTAAGTTCTTCTTAAGCTGATAATACTACTACAGTCAGAGGAACTGGTTTTTATGTGCTCTCATTTTATTTTCCCCTTTCCTAAATACAGATTGATTAATCTGTATTCATAAATACCAACTCACTTTGATAGATTCATTAAATCCTTTTCTCATGTGCTATGTTTCTTTATTTCATATCTGTACTGACAATTTGGATTTCCCATTACAAGGCATTTCAGTGCTCAGGATTTTTTTCCATTCTTTCAGATGTTACAAATTCCATTTACAATTTTCAATCCTAATATGATGAATAATATTCTTGTTTCCTTTTTTTTTTTCTTCTTCAGTTACTCTGTTTTTAAGTACTAATGTTATTAACGAACACAGAAGCAGTTATTTTTATTTGGGGACTATAACTAAATTGACTTTGGCTGAATGTCAGTAGAAATTAAGTTTCGTCATTTTTCATCTTTCCCTTTTATGGCTTAAGAAACTTTTGCTGTTTATTAAATCTTTTTTCCAGAATTGCAGCTCAGCTTCAATTCTAATAAATCTCAGTTGATCTGTACACTTAGAGATTTCCAAAATGTGTGCTTGTTTTCAATCTGGTTTTGTAAATAGTTTTGTATCTTTCTGCACATTTGATACTTTTCTCTTCATATCTTGTCCTGTCGCCCAACCTGGAAACTCCTAGTAAGTTTTTAATCTTTGTCTTGAAAAATCTTTGCCATCTGCTGTAGTGGAGAACTTGAACTCTTGATTTTCACTGTCTTTTTTTTGCTAGTTACCCAAGCGTGTCCTTTTCAAAAGTAAAAAAAAAAAACCTGTTAGCCCAGTATTATTTCACCAACTCATCCTGCAGTACACTCACTGCATTATTAGATTTTTATCATGTAACTCTATCAGATAAAGTTTATTATTATTTTACAACAGAGAACTGTAAATATCCTAAAGTCAAAGCAAAGCCTTTTCTTGTATTTGTGACTTATTTGTCCCTACCAGCTGTCCTGTTAAATGTTTTCATGTTACTAGATGTTTTAAGAAGAGCTTTGACTCTGCAGTCTTCACTGGCAGAGGTGAGGTCACACATAAGTGCATATTTCCAGCCTTTCTCCATCTTGGATTGTTACAGAGATAGCTTCTCTCTTAAAATATAAATCTTTAGATCCGAAGCCTTGGATATCTAACTGTAAAACATAAGAATTTTTAGGGCTGATTTTCTAAACAAACAAACAGAAAAGTCAGAATATGCCTCTCCCCTAAAAAAAAAAAAAAAANAAAAAAAAAAAAAAAGTTACAAAATCCTCATCTGAAGGGTGTATGGCAGTGAAAAAGACATTTGAGATGGTTTTGTTGAGGTGACAATTTGGCATGAACTGATGCATATAAAAGGAGTACACAGATAAAGTTACTGGTCCTCAATGCTCTTTAAAATGCAAATCAAAATTTGAATTTTGCAATCAATGATGCCTTGGAGAAACAAATAACAAATTCCTTTTTATTTACAAAATACAATTTGATATGGATTGTATTATAACGCATAAAGGGGCAAGTAAAGTGGCACATTAGGGTACACACTACTAACAAGTGCCATGCGCTGCTGGTCTATATTTTAGACAGGCATTACCTGTTGTAGAATTGTACTGTAACAGCTCCCACATTGAAAATACTGGTTATTTGTTTTTTACTTTTCTTAGTATGATGTTTTTAGAATGTATTTTTCTACCATGAAAGATTAAAAAACCCCAAAAACCAAACACCAATAAATTCCCAAATGATCTTTGCTGTATTAACAAAAAATATTATCAGCAAAAGAGAATGATAATTTGTCACTCAGCAATTTTGGAGAGTTCTGCAAAGAAAGAAATAAATTACTTTAATGGTATTATTTCCCAACTGCAACACTTTCCATGGGGTTTTCTGATTTATCTGACTTGTTCATCCATTCCATCTTTCTCATTTATGACATTTTGCAGAAAAATTAAAATGTTTAAGGAACATTAACAACTATTAGAAGCGTGGAGTGCAGGCTGTGGGAAGTATGATAGCGCCAGTCATTTGATCATCAGTGAATGTTTACATTGTTATAAGGAAATTGTAGCAGCTTTTACCTGCTTATCTCTGTAGTGTGGGCCACTAAGATTTAAGAAATTAGTTTTTATTTCAAAACAGGAGATGCAGACCATATTTTCCACCCATGTGTTCTATCTTGGTATAAAGCAAGAGCTGCAAGTATTTGAATAAACCACCATTTTAGACCCACGAGCAGATATGAAGGACAAACATGGCGGACAAATCTCATGTCAAGAACTTTAAGCAAACTGTTGGGTGTTAGTTTAATAACAGGGAGGGTGTCCTGGGTCACTGCTGTGCTGAAACAATACCATGCATGTAAGCTTTGTTTTTCCCTTATAACCTGAGAGGTCTCAACTGCAGCAAGCAATTTGTACTTCCTTGGTCTGCAGCAGTTTCTTAGCTGCAGTTCATCTGCTGCTTGCTTGATTTTTTTTTTTTTTTTTTTTTTTTTTTTTTTCTTTTTTTTTTTTTTTCTTTTTTGAGTTAAGGGAGAGCAACAAAATTTATACCCTAAACAATGGGACCCAGGAGTAAGTCCCAGATCCTACCCAGATCCTAAGTCTTTGTGCTCATCTTGCAGGTGTCTTCAGTAGGTGTAAGGATGAATTCTCAGTGTACAGCGTTGGCATCACTAGGCAGGACCGTGTCCATATTTTCTGTGAAAGATAATGGGAACCTGGATGCACTGAAGTGCTACACAGGACTTCTCTTGTGGAGAGGTGCTAGCTGTGGATGATGCATGTGGGCATCGCTGGCTGCAGGAAGGACAGTGGATTCCCAGCCTCGGGGTTACTGATGTCAGCAACCTGTTTTTTGGTGGCAGCTAAACAGATGTGCTCCCAGACTGATTGTACAGGAAGGCCAAATCTAACAGTATTCTGTATTATCTCAAGAATACTTTATTGTCAAGAAAAATAATTAGCAGTAGTGAAGCTAAAAACTAATACATTGCAAGAAATGTATTAGTAATGATGACACTAATTCTCTTTCAGGTGTCAGTTTAAAATAGAAATTCATTAACAATAAAAACATGCAGATAAGATGTGAAACAGAAAAAAAAAAAAAAAAGAAGAAGAAATCACAGCTCTTTAAACCCAGCAGTTTTCTGGGTGAAATTTGGCCTATTTTCATGCTGGATAAGGAACACCCAAGTGGACACTCTGGTAGTCACTACACTGCCTGCTTCCTACTGCGTTTTCTGCTTCCTTGAAGTCCCTGATCCCTCTCAACCCATACACCCACAAAAGGCATTCTTCACGCCGCTTAATGGATCTCTAGGGCATCTTTACGGAGTTACAGCTGTCTGGTGCGCAAACAACACATGATCAAGTCTGTCTCCAAGACATTGTGGGAGTGAGGCAGGAGTTGTAAAGCTTGTACAGTTTACCAAAAGTGCACATTTTATCCCTCTCTTGGGTCTAGCTAGCTTTAGGTTTTCAACTGTATTATTTCTTTGCTGCTGTTTTATCTCATTCCTGAAAACCTCTTTGTCTAGCCTCGCTTCCCTCTGCGAGCACTAGACCTCATCTGCTGTCGTGGACTTCTCCTGTACTACATAAATTTGGGAAAGGACACATTAAAAATTAATGTGCAAACTCACTTGAGGGAGAGGAGGAAGAAAGGAAATGCTGCACAGTTCTCCTAAGGAACACAGAAACAGATGAGAAAAAAAATTTTTTCAACTGCAGGAACATGTCATTGCTGCCTATGGTAAGCAGGATTTCAGGGATGGCAGCATGGACTTACAAGGCTCTGTTAAGACAGGAAAAACTCAAACACACCTGAAGGGATGAGACTAAGAGTAATGAAAATTAGCAGAAAGATATTTGATATCCAAGCAGGACAGCCAAGGGCAGTAGTTTTTGAGCAATGACTTTTTTTAAGGTGCCATATAAAAAAACCCCAAACTTGTGGAATGAAGTAAAGAGCCTAAGACACGTTGTCCTTTTCTATCTACTGCCATCTCTCTCTCTCTCTCTCTCTTTTTAATAGTAGCTCAGTCTATTTTAATGTGAAATATCTAAGTATTTTTATTAAGAACCTCAATACAGTGTTTGGAGTTTTCTGGAAAGAAGTCCCCTTTTTACTGCTCAGATGATTACGGAATGTGTCCAGTGTTCACAAATATTTCTACAAAATTGACTGATACTAAAAAAAATGTACTATTCCTGGGGGAAAAAAGAATCTGTATGTTATCAATGCCTTGAATACTTAGTGGCCTATGAGTAACCAGCTTGCCATGAAAGAGAAATAAATTTTAAATAGATAATATATGCAATACTATATATATATATATATATATACACACCACTGTACAATGAGGTATGGCATATATTCCACTTCAGAGGAAGACTCATATATCATGTGTATGGCACAGAGCTCTACTCATGAATTATTTGTTTCTATTGCAGCACATGTGCAGCACACAATAGAATAAAGGGTACAATCCAAGTTACAGTTGACATGTTAAAGCAGAGCTGTGCATACAGATATTATTTATGAAAGAAATATTATATAATCATAAGTTTTCAATAGGGCCTGCTTTCTTTCTCTTTTGAGGCAGAATAATAGTAAATAAGGTAAAACTCTTGAAGAAAGCACTCGGGGTTTTATTTACAAAACAATATCTTCCCTGTGGTTTTATCTAGTTAGCTGCTAACACTGGTATTAAATCTTTTTATTCAGAGCTAGTGTTCCACTCATCTTAAAAAGCTGGTGCAAGACTTGACCTCCTTTGCAGCTCATATCCACAATTTAGTGGGGGATCATCCTATGCTTTGCTCTGAGACTTAGTCGAGTGGCTGTAGATTGACACTGCGTTTTTCTGGTAGCTGCAAAGGTGTTCCATGATCCTGCTGTTTCAGGATGAGCTCCCAAAGTGAGGCTACTTATACCTCACTGCACTCGAGCCTATGCTTGTCCAAAATGTCACCATTAGAGCATTTTTATCTGCAGAGCCAGAAGTATCCTCTAAGTGACTTTGCTGTCCTTGAATGTCGAGTTATGCCTTGGAGAAATAAATTAGAATCTACACTCCAAAATAAAGCCCTAATCAGGGAAGTACTGGATATTTTGCTTCTCTTTCTTTTGCAGGAGGAGATAGGAATATGAAAACATATTTTAAAGATGAGTTAGATCAGCTGGTTAAGAGGGATCTGGTAAAAATACAGGATCAGGTATCTGGAAGACTCCAAGCAGAACTGCTGTTTTATAACATGTTTTGCCCAAACTTTGAATGCTGTGGAATCCTGAGTTTAAACACAAAGATAGGAGCTTTATTTGCATGCATGCTTCATTTAGTCACAGACTGTCAGGAAGTTTTATGTACGCAAAGTGTTACGGAAATATCTATTCCATCATTTATAGATGAAGTTTTCAAATTTACATACTTAATTGCAGAGACTACACAAGTGAATGTCAATGCACGAAATCAAGATTTCTTAGTGCAAAAGGAAAAGAGCACAAAGAACAACTGTGTGTATATATGTATAGAATTGATATTTATTTTGATTTATTACGATTATTCATTTTGCCGTGTTATATGAAAAATGAGAAAAATTCTTATTTTGCAGATTTTTAATGACAACTGAGAAAATGGTGATAAATTAGTTAAAAATATTTTCTGCTCCATTCAAGTGGTGATTCAATAGTTTGCACATATTTTATACATGCAGTATTATCGTGTTAACCATAAAAACTCCCCTCAGCAATGCAAGAAAACCTTCTGTATTGAAATCCTGGATGTCGTAGATACTGGGAGAACTGCCATGGCTTCAGAAGGATGAGGATTTCATCCACAGTCATATCCCTGCAAAGAAAGTTTATTGTTCATGATACTGGAAACCACTATCTCAGTCTAGGATATGATGTTGAGTCTATGGTTTTAACATCATCAAATTCACTTCAAAGTAGCTCACACCCATAATAAATTCACTCCCACGGCTTTAGTGAATCAAAAGCTGAATACTGACCTTGCTGCAAAATAAATCAGGATGTTTATTTCATTGAAACTATAGATAAATAATTTGAGAAGTGTTTTCAGATAAGATGGACTGAAACCCAAAGAGGTGTTGTGCTTCTCCTTTTCTAATAATTTTGTTCTTATTTTTATTAGTTTCAAGTAAAAAGGTATTCTCTATTTTTTGCTTTTGGGCAGGAGATGGAAAACTGCATCTAAAATTCCATATTTATTTCTAAATAATACAGTACTGTATAGAAAAGTCATAAAAACAGAGACTGCAAATTGAATTCCAATAACTCTATCCTGTGAAAGCAAACTTCCATCTAGTAAATGAGAAAGCATTATTGACAATTATATGCAAATTACCAGGCTTTTGGCAGGCTCTTCAAAACTATTATCTTTTGGCAACTCTGTAAATTACGTAGCTATGGCAGCAATGTAGAATTGCTCATTATACTTTATTGATACATTTATGTTTTCTTATATTGGAATATTTTGCTATGGGTCTTTGGAGAGGTTCTTTGCTTATTTTCGTGCCTTCATTTCTCTTGTGTTTTGTACTTACCCCCACACTCTGAGTTGGAATTTCCTATAGAGTCACTGGGTCAGAGGGAGTCAACTTCCATCATTATCATCATCTCCACCCACTCTTCTTTACATCCTGAAGGCCATCAAACAAACAGGCAAAAATTAGGCGTTACCACAAGGCTTCCCTGGAGACCTGTGCATATCCTTCTTTTTCAAAATCCTGCTCCTTCATCAGCTCAGATCAGGTATTCCTCTACATGCCCCAAATTCAGTAGCCTCCCTTTCTCCTCAAGGTGGGAACACATTTTCCATCCCCACAGTGCTGCAGAGTGTGTGTGCTCTCTCTCTCTCTCCATTACAGCTTATATTTAATAAACGAGGAACAGGCATCCTGTTTATGTTTATTCATAACAAGTTTAGATGTTACTTTTGAAGATAAAGAAACAAGTTTGATGATATACAATATCAGCTACACGCTCTGCACTGATAGCAAACTTTAGCAATCAAGGAAAGATAAAAAGGTTTTGGAGAATTTAATCATGTACTTCAAAGTAGGCTTAAGAACATATATTTCAGAAACTGAGATAAAATATGAATCTTTAATTTATCTTCTTTCTTTTTTACCATGAGTGTTTCTGATTCTGTTGCTAATAACCTCATTGCTTCTGTCAGCCAACACCTCTTTTGGGTTTTTTTTTGTTGTTGTTAGAGGGTTGTTTTTTTGTTTTTCTCTTTCCAGAAGTAACTTTTTTTGAAGAAAGGCTATTTTAATTAGCTTTTGGTTTTCCAAATAATGCGACTGATGCTGTACTTGGGTAGAGGACACACTTCGTTTGGGATGACTTAATACATCTCACAGGGTTACTGGAAAGCAAGAAATGGATGCAAAATAAACCAGGTCATAAGCAGTGATGTACTAAGGTTCTCCACGAGAGAACACCATTTCTCCAGTAACCTCTGATGGTATGTCTGTTCAGTGGTCAGTACAATCACACTTTATTGTTCATTTTTGGCTGGTTTGGTAGTAATATAAGAAAGAGGTTTCTCTACTGTAATTGCAAATATTTTGGGGCAAGATACAGAACCAAATATGAAGCACCACCCTGACAAATATTTGTCCTTTTACCTTCTGGACGTTGCTAATTGGATTCTAGTGTTAAGGGCATGTATAAACACAACTCAAAATGTGTCTCTGACCTTTCTCATAAAATCGCAGGTCAATTCTTGCCTCAAAGTCACAAGCAAAATATTTAGTTTTACTTAGGAGCAATCTTTTTGCCTGGAATTAATATATGTACCTGCCCAAATTGAATCCACTTGCCTCTGTGCCTGATGTGACACAGGACATGGTTGGAGAAGAGCAGCTCATTGTGCCCTTCTTCAGGCCTCTCAACTAATCTTCAAAGGGGAAGAGTCAGAGTGAAGGGCAGCTGTCATGGAAGGAAATACAATTTGTGGCAAGACTTAAATTCATATTCTTTTGACAAATCCTGCTGAAATAGAATTCTCATACACGTTGGTAATATTCTCAAAGACCCTTTTCTTCTTCCATATTATAGCTATAAAATGTCAAATTCAGAATAAGACGTGACTTGGGTCAGCATATTTCAGAATCCAACAACTATTTCTCTGGCACAAGGACTGGTAGCAGGAAAAAAGAAAGACTTTTTTTTTTTTTTTTTTTTTTTCTGGAATAGGGATACAAAGCATGCAAAAACATCCTTGGGACTGTTTACAGGGATCAACTGAATGAAACCTTCATTTGCACTTGGGGAGCTTCATAGAAAGAAATGGAGCCACCATGTTTAGGGTGAAATTTCAAAATGCTTTGTGTTGACCTAACTGTATTCCTGTTAACAGTTAAATAAAACTCTGACTGACTGGAAAGCACTGCTGAGAATATATGAGAATTATTACTTGCTTTAAAGTTACCAAATGAAAAAAAATCACTTAGTCTATCTAAATTTTAAGGGATGAATATTGAGGAAACGTGTTTGAATTCATTGAATGTTGAATTTTGTTATTCCAAATTTTGAATAACGTTTAGTTATTCTCTCTGGAGTTTCCATAAAGAGATCATGATAAACCATTGGGATCAAGTAAAAGAAACAAGGGATTAGGTGTCTTGGTGGCAAATAGTGCTGACAGCAAAGTTGCTGGTTAATATAGGATGCTGTTAACTTGAGATAAGAGGCATTGAAGGCACGAGCAATCAGTTACCAGTTTTATGAGGATGAAGGTGCTCATCTATTATTTTAGGTTTCTAAATTTTGAGACTTGCCAGAGCAGAATCTCTCTGGTACTGATTAGCATGTTGAATCACTTGATAAGATGTGTGCATCAGCTAAAATGAGGGGAACTCAGGAATCAAAGGAAAGGAAATTACCCTTTATATCCTGTACTTTCTTTGGCATTCAAAACTAACTGCCTCGAAAATAAGAGGAAATATCCCACATTAGAGATACTGCATGCATCTCTTTCACTGCTTCATGGGACAAAGGGGGAAGTCTGGCTGAACACTGTGTCCTACTGATGAGCAAGAGCCTTGTGAAGGTTGAGGGCTGTGCCTTCTGGGTCACCACTCTGAAGATGGTCAGGATTAAAGGTTTATGTTCAAGGGAGCCACTTCTAAATACGTATTTACAGTTTAACATTAATATCCAGCTTGTGGCCAGTATAAAATACTCATGGTAAAAGTATCTTCGTACATATAGGGAAGGATAGTTCAGATAAACAAACATTAATATCTTGAGTGACTTCAAGAGCTGGACTACACGAGGGATATTAGTCTGAAGGTCAGCCTTATGAACTTCAGATACAAGCACCATCTTAGAAAGACAGTTCAGTGATTTTTACAGTGTGCTCCTGTATTCTGTCTGAGCAGCAGGACTGCTATTTCAGCATATTAGTATTGTTAAGGGAGTGCCTGCAGTGTTTTGGGTCCCTGCAACACCAGCTTTTCAGTGTATATGGCTTCCTTCCTAACACTGCCCCGGTATACTTTCCAGAGAAGGCACACTTCCTAACAGCTAGAAGCTTCCTATAAGGTGTTATGTCCTAGCCATCCTTTATTCCCAGGTTATTTTACATTTTTCATCTCTTGTTCTTCTTCCAGCAGTAGAATGCACAGGCTCTGGAGAGAATTCCCCTTGGCTACAGTTCATTTACAGCTGATTTTAGAAACAGCAAGAGAAGAACACTTAAATCAGACTGTGTCTGCTACCTACCTAGTTGAAAGAAGGGAGTGCATAAATCCAGATATTAAAGTAAATAGAGAAAGAAACAGCTGTTTTATGGGAGCCCTAGAACCTTAAATCCCTTGTTTGGTCTGTATTTCATTTGATTATCTTAACCTGTTCTCATTTTCTCAGCAAATGGCTGCAAAGGGAAATGCAAACAGACAAAAGGGAACAGCAAAGAGGATTTAAAAACTGCATACCATTATAATAGAGCATGGAGAGTTTAGACAGAGAAAATCACAGACTATGCGGAGTTGAAAGAGACCCACAAGCATCGTTGAGTCCAACTCCTGGCCCTGCAAAGGACCATCCCAAAGGTCACACCATGTGCCTGAGAGCATTGTCCAAATTCCTCTAGAACTCTGCCAGGCTGGTGCTGTGACTTCCCTGGGGACACTCCTCCAGTGTCCAACCACCCTCTGTGAAAGAATCCTTTTCCTAATGCCCGTACTCAATCTCCCCTGACACAACCTTCCCTGTTTAAAATGAATACCTGCAGATGTTGCAAGGCACTGTGTAACCAGTGCCTTACCTATTGGTAGGTGTAGGGTAATTTGTGAGAAGTGTGAAGCTGGTAGTTAGGTTATTTATCTTATTCTGGTACAATAACATGTGGGGCGTCCCTGCCTTGTAACATGTTTGATTTCCATGGGAAATGGCAGTGGAAGAACAAAAAGTGTGACTTGATAAATCTGGAAAGAGCTGTTTTTTTCAAGTACCCTTCAGAGAACTTGTGGTTTTCATAGCCCTTGGAATTCTGCCTGATTAGAAGGAAAAGCCAAATAGTTTGACACAACAAAGCAGTGTACAACTTCACCTTGCTAGCAGTGACTTAGTAGCTTGCTTGTCTTTCCAGAATGTGACAAGTGCCTGAGGAAAGGCAAACAATTCCTATTGTGAGACAAAAGGAAGGAGTATTAAGTGTTGTTGATTTTGGAGAGGGGGAAAAAAAGCGCCTTTGCATGGCAAATGAAAATAGGAATGCAAATCAGCTCCAAATACTTAACATATCTGATAAACAATTGCATAAAAATAGAAAGTGGAGACAATAAAGACCTTAAAACATTGTGTAGTAACATTCACAGTCAGGGTAGCCTCACGTAGCTGAGGAGCACGCCTGTGTACACTGCCAGACAGGAGCACATGTCCTCACCAGTCAGTCAGACCTTCCCAAGTCACTTGCAAACATCAGCTCCCAAACATTCCTGTTTGCAGTCACACTAATGATTAAGATTATATCCTGGCAACTGACATTTCATGAAAAAAAAGAAAAAAAGGAAAAACTGCTCAGCATTGCCTGAAGCACCAAGAAAAAAGTATAAGAGAGAATTAAGAAGCTAAGGGGAAAAGGGAGGAAGGAGAAGCTAGTCAAGCAGATTGTATTGTTCACTGGTGTCAATCTGCACAGATCATGTTAGAGCTGATCGTGCCTGATCTACTTAATGGCTGTTTTCTGTAAGCTGTATTTCAGCTTTTCTGCAGTTTAGCAAAACATCTTACACTGTCACATCTGCAGAGAACTTTATATAATAACATAACTTATAAAGAAGCCTGCAAAAGCAATGAATGCTGAATCCAAAGGACCTAACGTGGATCACAGCTTTTAAAGTGTATTTGAAAAATCTTTTTAACAAGAGGTGCACTGCTTTATCATGAAGGATCCTTACATCAGTGTATGTCAACCCATCAGTCAGTTACTTGATTTTGGACAGCCTTTGTTTTCTGTTCTGATATTTTTCTGTTACAAAGGCAAATTTGGGAAAATGCAGGCATCTTCTTTCTGAATACATTGTAGAAGCAGTATTTTGCAGTTTGAATTTCCATTTCCAAGGCCTTTTCTAATGTTACAAGTTTTCTTTAACCTGTGAAAATAGATGTTGTGATAACACACCTGTTCCTTTGCAACCAAGGTCTGTCTTAGGACAAGAAAACTCCAAAGGAAAACATTAAAATAAGTTTTAGCAAGCAATATTTTATTTCCAAGGACGTGTTACTTCAGATCCCAGAGCCCTCCAGCCTTCCCAAAGCCCAATTGAACATGACCTGGTGACAGTGAATTCCCCAGGTGTGCGGCAACTGCAAAGTAAAAATAATTGTTCAGATCTCAGACCACCCTCCTAATTCATTATTATAAGTTAGAGTGATTTTTCTTGAGAAAATATAACACAAACACTCCTTAACTCAGTAAGATTTCCATGGGATTATTCATTATGTGGGAAAATACTCAGAAAATGTTAAACCTACAGTTTTTTTCCCCTTATTGTAAGATGTGGTTTATAACTCCCTATACCTTTAGGGCTTGCTTAATCCTTTCATCCATCAGCAAATCAAATAATGATATTAAACATTATTAAGAGAGACAAAAACATATGATAGCTTTTTTCTTTCAAGCTGCAGAACTCTAGAGAAGAAATGCCATAGCTACTGTTAGCTGTACTCCCCTGTTGCAGACTGTGGTGATGAACGGTGTGCTTAGACTGCTCCTTTTTCTTTTGGCTTGATAATTTGTTCCCCTGGCCAGTCTGAGCTAGGTGCTCAAGGCTGTCTTTAAGGAGTTATGTTCTGCTGTATCCAGTGGCTACCTAGAGTTTCCAAAAGCTCTCAGCACTCTCCCTCTTGTTTTAGGCACTGGAGCTATGGCGTTTCTGTGGAAATGGCAGTTCCTGCTATAGCAGGCAAAATGAGGAAAACAAATAATGAGGAGTTGGTGGTGTAGTCAGGCAGCAGACTCAGAGGCAATAAATCATTTTTTCTGTTTTTTTCTCATTGAGTTTAGGGCTTGAAATTTTGGTGAACAATCCAACACAGGCACAGTAGTCCTGAAACACTTCCGTCCCACGTGGATGCTGTTGTGAAATGCTCTATCCATGTTCTGTCTAGCCTCTCTGTGAAAACTACTGACTTGAGTTCCTATCCAGTTTCCCTAACACCTCCCACAGACCACTAATGTTCTTCTTATTGAAAGACACTACATGATAGGACACCTTTATATTTGAATATCCTCATTTTTTACTGTGTAAAGCAATAACTTTATGAAAAACTTCATTTTCAAGGGATATGACAGGGTTTGAAAGGCCCTTTCTCTCTCAGAAACCTCATTTTTCCTCTGTTTGTTTTTATGAAAGCTTATTTATCTCACCTTAGCTAAGTCATCTCTAGAGATAATAACTCACATTCCAGTTGCCAGTAGGTTGTTTTTTTATGTTTCACTGATGTAGGTAAGAAGTGAGTAAATCCATATTCTTTTGTGCTGAAATTAGCATTTATTACAGTTTGTTGGGCTGTATTTAATTCTCTTTATTGTCAAGCATATAAAGCCAGCATTTTTTTCTCCAAAACTTTCATATTATGTTTACCCACTTCTCCTACATGCATTGTATGACTTTCCTCCCCACCTCCAATCAAATTCTAACATGCCTTGCATATGAATTTCCCCAATTATAGCAGATCTCCAGCAAGGAGCTAACTGATGAGCTCACTGGAACTTGGATGTGAACAGGGAGAGTGGGTCACTTCAGGGCTGCTCTCTGTCAGTCCATAAGAAGAGTGTTATGGAATTCTTCAGGAAATCTTCCTAACAAAGTTGAGGAAAGGAGACATACGTCATGTGGTTTTGGAAGTCTACAGAGAAAATATGCTTCAGGTAGCTACAGTGAATTTGCACATAAACTCTTTAGTTGAAAGGGCAAAAGTAATGATAAATATTTCACTGCAGAATGAAAATAGTAGCTTTTCCCATCAGTCTGTTTTTGCCAATTTCTGTCACTGTTAAACTTTAAAACACACTTCAGTTGAAACCTGCAGGTGCTTTTTTTGTTGTTGTTGTTGGGGTTTTTTGGGGGGTTTTTTGTGGGTTTTTTTGTGTTCTTTTTTTTTAATATCTAAATAACTAAAAGCACATCTCATGCTAATTTCTGATAGTAGATGGTACTTGCTAGGAAACAATTTAAAGAACCTAGCGATAGTACTTGAAGTCTAGTGAAGGATGTCTGGGTTGACTGAAGGAGCCTCTAAGCTGTCACTTAAGTTACATTGCTCTTACCTCACTGCTTGTCTGATGTTAATTTTCAGCTATACACACACAAAAAAAAAAAATAGTTAACCCAGAGTTTGCCATTTTATATGGTAGTCAAAGTTGGTTTTTAACAGATCAACCTGCACTCTCCATGAACATGTCTTCAAAGCAGATGGTTGTTTCTCCTTAATTCAGGAACTCCTTACTACCTCTCATGCCATGTTCTTCTCCATTTAAGTTTAATGCTTTCATGAGAGGTGTAAGAAATGGGAAAAAAACCAAGGGCACTGTTTTCTTTTGGCTTGCATTAGTGACTTTGTAAAAAAAATCTGGCACTTGGTATAGTTTTGCAAATTGTTCTCTGTTAATAGTAGTACTTGACACACTTACTAAAAATTGAACTTTCCATTTTGCAAGTTGGAATCTAAAGAACAGCAATGCTTTCCAAGCAAGCTCACAGCTAAGGCACATTTTATATAAGAGGATGAGCTTTTTTTTTAATAGCACAGTCTGTCATGCCTTGGTAATGAATCCAAATGAAAACCATGCAGAATTAATATATCAAGAATGAAACAATATTTCAGACTGTGGGGTTCTTTTTGGGTTGTTATTTTTCTCCTCTTTTTCTCTTTCATCTAGCTAGCCAAGGGATTGTAAAGGCTTCTACAAATGGCACAAGTTTATGTCATAGAGGTTAGTAATCAGTAAAGCTCTCCACAGCCCCACGGTATGCATGGTCGTTATTTACCATGCAGAATCAGTTAAAGTTTTTCTCTATTAAGTAGCTGTTATTCTGCCAGGTAAAAATAAATACTTTTATGCCTCCTCAGAGGTTCATCAGGGCTGTGTTGTTTTTTTGTGGTTTTTTTTTTTTTTTCATTATTTAGCCACTTTTTTGCTGCTTTAGTTCTGATAGCATCTTTTACAGTTGAAGTAATATGGCTTGTAAAGTTAAAATCAATTACAGTAGAATATCCCTCATGGATATCCTGGTAGAAGATAGCCTGTATATGCACCACAGGTTTCATTTCAAACTTTGAAAGCTGTAATCTGAATTCAGTACATGTAGCCATTAAGAATTAATATAAGATATAAAATCTCACTCATGTTTATAAAACGTCACTCAAGTAGCAGCTGATGCCTAGAGTTGTGTTAGCACTGTAAGCTCAGGTCCAATGAGATATTTTTCAGGGATGTTTATTTTGGAAGCCTGGGGAGAAATGGAAAATATACATGACCTTGGGACACAGCTACTCAATGGCTGTTATGTGTGTCAGATATCTATAGAAATAGATGTAGATGATATATATATAGATATAGATATAATGTCCTCCTAAATATATATATACACATGTGTGTGTATTTAGTAAAGTCTCTGTTTTGTTGAAGCTCCCTGTGCAGTCTGTACTGACAAATATCCTGATCCTGAGTTCTCATGTGTGGCTTTTCTGTAATCATGGTGGCCCAAATCAATTTAAGGCTTCAAGTGTCAGGATCAGCATGGAAACTGTGCCCTCAGGCAAAAACGAGTGCACTGCAAGAAACATCAGTTTTGCTTCGTGAGGGATCAGTGTCAGAGGGGGCTCTGGGGTGGGGAACACCTGTCAGACCAGAGGAAGGACTGTGGGTGGGGCATTTTGGATCTGCAGGACAGCTGAAGGAAATTCCACTGCCCAAAGCACTGACTCATGCATTCCTGTGGTTAAGGGACATATGGAATATATATGCTCAGGGACTGCAGCATTTGGATTTTTGAGGGGTCTTTTGCTTCCTGTAATTCAGAGAATCTGAAAACTCCAATCTATTTTCAGGAATACCACCAGGGTTTTGCTTTCTTCCTCTTTGCTTTCTTTGGGCTGCTTTTGGAGTATGATTCTGAGAGTCTTGAAATCTCAGAGGATTTAATTGATTCTGACCAGGCTGCATAGACTAAAAATTTGGGCCAAAAAGGTTCAGTAAGTTTGTACATTGTTTTCTTTCTTAAGGTGCCTAGCATGTTTCATGTCATAGTTTTTAAAATATAATTTTGGCTTAATATAATGTAACTGTTTTTTCTTTAAAATTACATTAATCTTACATGATTCATATCTTGTGTGGGCATAATGTACATGACACAGCATGTTAAAAAATTGTCTCCGGATGCTGATAAACTTTTTGAGGGCACTGGAGAAGTGGTGAGTGCACCACACCAGCAGTTCCCCATACCTCGTCCTAGGAGTCAGCACTAATTCTTCTGTTGATACATTTCTTTTAAAAAGGCAAAACATGCAATATGCATGTTGAAATTAGCACAAAGAAATATCAAACTGCAATTTTTGCCCTCCACTAATATTCAGCTATTTTCAGTGATAACAGTACCTTGCCAAGGCGCAGAACAATGTTTTTTAAAAGCAAAGACCAAAGCACCATTATTGCACTGGTTTAATGACAGTGAAATAAACTGGTTTAATGGTAGTGAAATAAAGGGATGATATTTTTCATATTTCTTTCACTTCTTTTGGAAAGCCAGTTGTTTTCCTGGAGTGGAGAAATGTCAGCTTTATCCAGTATTCCCTGAAGCATTGGTCCAGTGTATTGCATATTTGGAGAGTCAGTGCAGTTCAGGCACAACAAATTGTAAAGGTTCATCTAAAGCTATCCAGTCCCAAAAGATCTTCGTTTGGCACTTTTGCCTTGAGAAGTCCATGGAGGCAATAGACTCATAGAAATTTAAGGTGTTTACAAACCGTGTGCCAGCTACTACAGCACTTTCTAGAATGCTGCTTATTCCATTTGGGTAACTTTTCCACGCTTGACTGCGACAGGGTAGTCTGACACTGCCTGCATGGCACTAACAAAAGGAGGGAGACAAACACCTTTCTCTGCTGTTGTTCTTTGTTTATCTGTGTTTTATGCAGCAACATTTTTGCCAAAACCCTGTTTGCTTTCCTCAGAAAACAACCCCATACCCAAACCCAGGCTTCCTTAATGGTTAACCGGACAAGACTGTCTTGATTGACTCTAAAAATGCAAGCTGGCCTCTGTAGTGAATATAAGCACACATGGGAAGATTTCTGAAAGAATTTTTTTCACAGTGCTCAAGTTTTCAAGATAGGACCACTAGAGCTACCTTTTCATCTTCAAGAAGAATATTATGCCTGTAACTTCCATTTTGTGAAAGAATTAGTTTTCCACCTAGCTCCAAAACATGAACTGAAATATTACCACCTGAAAAAAAATAAAAAAAATCTTGTATTTTGTCTTCTAGAACCACCACACTCTTTCCTAGGAATTTTTTCATCACTTGTGAAGAAGTATTAAAAAAAGTAGTCAACAACCCAGGTGTTTGATGACTTAGGAAAGTGTGCCTTTTTCTTCAACAACCCACAACAAAGGTACAGTGATAAATACACCTCTAACCAATGTGCTGAGTAAATCTGGTGAGTATGTGGCCTGATATGTTGTAATAATACCTCATTATGCATTGGAGTACCAATTTTGAGTCTTTGGAGAGTTTTCATGATGGTTGTAAGTGCATATATATAAAGTGAGGCTGCTGTGTCTTGCCAGTCTTTTGTTAACAAGATAATACTAAAGGAAATTTGATACAGATTCCTTCACCCTCTTGGCATGCAGATGAACTTTTCCTCTGTAACCAAATATGATGGAATAGTTTTCTATTTTTTTTATAAGGCAGAAAAAGAAGTTCCAAAACCAGAGAAAAGCCTTCCAGCCTGATGTTTAGGTTCTAGTTCTCTAATGAATGTGTAATTATTTATAACATCTGGAACAGTTCCAACAGCAGAGAGTGAGAGCTTTAAAAAAAAAAAAAAAATCAGAGGTTTAGTCCAAAATTCCTCTTATTGTAGACCTTATGATAATCATCAAAGGCAATACAACATGTAGGGTTGAATTCTCCCACAGACCAGAAAGAGATGGGAAGGAAACCAGCATCTCCAAAATTTGGGATAATTGCAATAAGTGCTGAATTTTATACTTATTGAGTGGTGGTGGTATCACATCATTCACAGTAAATCCATCTTTCATAACCATCTGTTATGGACAAGAACTGCACTGGAATTTGTAAAGAGCTTCTGAAATGACCAACACAGCCCTGTGTTTTTCCTGCAAATATTGGATTTATTAGGGAATGTGTGTGTTCCAGTACCATAGGAGTTTGATTCCCTATTCAATTAACTAGTATTTGGTGGGTATTAATTGTCTTCTGTATTAAGGTTTGTCTCTATAAATAAGGGCATTTTTTACTGTGAAATACATGACTTCCCAATATTTATTTCTTTATTGCATAAATTGCTTTATATATAATCAAAATGCTTTTCATTTGATGGAGACTCACAGAAACATAAAATCATCCTGATTAATTGCCTTTGAGGCTTTGACACTGTTTCTTGTTTGTATGAAAGTCATAGTTCTTTCAATGATACTATAAACTGTAGTATAAATTGGTTTTCCATGAGGACTTTACTACTCATAAAGAATCTAATAGAATTCAAAATCTGATTTTACACAAGCTGTGGTTGGACAAAGTCAGCAATTTTGCATAACAAAATCCTACTACTTTAGATGAGGAAGCTGACAAGGAGGATGATGATGATGATCTGTGTTGCATCTGTCAGTTCTGTTTTACTTTCCTCAAACTGTAGTCAGCTTTTTTGTTTTTGGCAAATTTTATGCGTACTTCTACTTTCATTTTGTGTACGTGCTAAGAATGGATTAAGAAAGGCAAGTTGACTTTCATCTTTATAATTAACACTTGCATGAAGCATAAAACGTGAAAATTAGAAATGGGGATGTAACTGAGGGGGGAAGCTGAACCTGCCTGATCTTTTCTAGTTTGAAACTGCTTGACAGATCAGCCCTTTGAGATTCAAGTTCTATTTAGTGAAATGTCAGTCGGAAGCTGCTGAGTGGGAGGGACGTCGTCACTCACTCCTCAGAGACAGCTAATCATATCGTGGTGAGGAGGAAGAGCTGTTTAATTCCTGCAGGCTTCAGTTTTCAGAGAGCCTTGTGAATTACTTTTTGTAAATATATTCTGCTAGAGGTAAGCAGGGAGCAAGTACACGATTTCAAACAAAAGCAGCCATTCTCGAGCTCAAAGCCCCAATATTTACTCATTTCTACCCACCAGCTTCTTATTCACACCAAGGAAAAGAGGCAAATAACCAGAATTAAGCTAGGTAGGGGGAAAAAGAAAGGGCTTATGAATGTGTTTCAGTGTTTGCCCATGTTTGCTGCTCAGAGCATAGAAAAAAAACTGTATTGCATTTGGAGATTTACTACTGGATTTACTTTTGAGTAGGGAGTGCAATAATAATTTTGTGGCATTAGGGTTATAAATAACATAATACTGAGCAAAGTGAGCAATCCAGAGTTAGAGTTGTCTCAGGTAACGATGCCCAAGCTTTAAAAGAGAATTCTTAATTATATATGAACTTGAATGATGCAATAAAGCTTTGAAGTACATTGCTGCCAAAGAATAGAAGTCATAGGTCCATCTTAGGCCCTAGGCATCCCACTGCAAACTTGGGAAGGTAAGAAGCAGTCTAAACACGGCATTTCCAACCTCCTAACGTGAGTAAACCCTTCAGTCTCAGCATGTGACCTAGACGTTGTGTAGTTTTTCTTACAAATTTTGGAGACTGCTGTGGCTGGTTCTGGCTGGTTCTTGGGCAGCCTGTAGCAGATACTCACTACAGAGACCAGGTGCTGCTTATCCAGTCTGGGACAGGAGCTCTGGCAGCCTCCAAGGGACAGTGCACATAGACATCTGTCAGCAATGTCACCTTTCTCTGGGACTGTGGACTCCAAAATAAGTCATGTCTTTCCATTTGGTGTTCACGGCTCAGATATTGTGGTGCAATGGGAAGATGAGTGGGGAGTGGTAGACATGTGAAGCAGTAGAATTTTACTGGCAAACCCATAGGCACTTCTAGGAATAGACAGACTTTTCTGAAAATCACACTTTTTTTCTTCAGGCTCTCCTTTTTGGTTATGCACCTTATAAATCTTTCCAGACATGGTAGGGATCTTGATTTAATTCCTATTTTAAGAACAGGAATACACTGTGAGGAATCAAGTCCAGAACTGTAGTAAAGAAAGTTGAAAATTTTTAGAAAAAAAAAAGCAAACTGATTTCTTGTAAGAAAACATGAAATCTGTAGAACCAACCTTATATAGAACTTGAGATGGGTGGGTAAATAGTTTTGGCTATATCTAGAGCTGAACAAGACAACAGTATAGACACACCTGTAGGGTCTACAGCTAAGCCAAATGTTATACTGTGCTGTGTCTGGCCTAAGGGTGAGCTCTGCTGTCCCTGAAAAGCTTTCCTCTTGGGAATATCAACCCCTACTGATAATGTCCTCTGGCCTCTCTTTCTGCCCCTGCCACATTTGCTTTACAGCAGGAGATGAGCCAGAGGGGACTGTAGTTTTACTTGTGGTATTGATTGTAATGCCTCTGGAGGCATTACATTATATAGAAAATATTTAACTGGCATGCTGTATATTGATTAAAGATTACTAAAACGAAGCATGCTTATCTTTGCAAAGGCACTTTAGTAACAAAAATAGTGTGTAGCCTTGATCAATGTAGCTTAAGACTTTTTTTTTTTCTCCAGTAACTCTGAGTGCATAACTTTCACTGTCCATGTGATGGTTAGGGTTGCAATCCAGTCACTTAGAATAATCTATTATATTAGAAAGCCAACAATTGTGATAAATTAGTAAAAGTATTTCCATTTTTTGCTTTAGACATGTATAGTAAACCCTTGATTAAGGTATATGTCAAATCCTAATTGATGTGTAGGAAGTAGAATAGATTTGTGGGAGCTAAGATAAGTCCCTTTATAAGAAGCACAGGAAATAGATGACAAAAAATGTTGTACATGGGTAATAAGTGATTATGAATCTCCCACTCATCTTTGAGCGCAAAGAAACAAGCAAACTACTTAATATCGTAAACAAAAGAGCACATTTTAAAGCTCAAAATTTCAAATTATTTTCAATGCCATTTAGCTTTACTTTGACTGTAATTAGTATCAACCAGACAGAATTTATTGTGAATGTGTGAGCGTGTATGAATCCAGCCAGCCACACAGGAAAGCACAGATAATATATTTAGTGCTTGAGCACAGTTAGAAGAGCGATGTCATCACGCAGAGAGATGTTCACACTGTATAATTACCTTATGACAAACACATATATTGGGATTATAAAGAATATTCAATCAAAGAACTACGCCATTCTGCACAGTATATAATTTTAAATAGAAGCATTCCAGCTGTTGCCAGTACTGCTGTCAAGTTTGTATCTAAGCACACTCCCAGTGCTAGAAAGTCTGATTTAATGCAGCTCCTCTGGTTTGAATTTTTAAGAGTCCAGGTTCTAATCCCCAGTGTTGTTTCTGAGCTGTGCAAGACCAACTCCTTACAAGTGTCAAAACACCTGAAAATTTAAGATGCACCCACATGGGTATTTTTCCAAAACCACTTTTCCATCATCTGCCCTTTTACCGTGTCTAAACAAATTTTAAAAGAGTCTAGTATTGATAATGCCTGATGAGTAAAACAAACAAAAAAAGTCTGCATGAGCAAAAAAATAAGGGTGATGTAATTCCTGGGGAATTTTTTTCCCTTTTATTCTCCTTGCAAAAACTGAGGGTTTAGAAATCTGGGTTCAGAGATAAGAACAGAAACTAACCCAGGAATGAAAACATTCGTCAGGTGCATGGAAGGTCAAGGTTAATCTTTAGTACTGCACTTCTCTATGTGAAATGAAAGATTGTCAAGGCTAAGACCCTCCAACAACTTCACAGCCAGGTGCAGGAGAGTATGAAATCCAGGCACCTTACCTGCTTTGTTCATAAATCTTGTTTCCTATCACCTAAATCTTTGAATGATGGGCTATTATGAACTGCACTAGAGGAAGAAATATAGACATCTAGCTACCTGTCTGAAAACTGGCACAAATCAGCCCGTATATGTGTGACAGAAAGTGTGCTTACATACAAAGTTATGTATATATTCAATTTGGTGCCAATATTTTTGCTAATAAAAAGTCAGAAGTTTCCAGCCTGCTCTGAATGACTTTGTCAAGCACCAGACTAATGCAGAAGGAATGATATGTACAGCTGGGACTTCTGAATTTTAGTTTGCCTTTGCCTTTAACATTTAGCTAATGCCAATTAGCATGGCATAGTTAATATGAAAGAATCTGTGTTTACATATATGTGGTTTTTTTTTCCTCATTTCATTAAAAGTGATGTAGTAAATAAGATTAGTACTTTTCAAGATGTTTTCCAGCAGAATTAGGAATATAAAAACTAAAATTTCTGGTTTTTTTGAAAGACTAAAAAATGAAATACATATAACAACAATGAAAATTATGAAAAACAAAGAAAAGGCCTGATGTCTTAGTATATTTATACAATATGTGTTATGTAAATATTTATACAAAGGGAGAGGAAGATGTCTCAATATTTAAACATGTTAGTGATTCCTGGCAGCTCACCCTTCCAACCACTGTTTATAACAGAAAAATACTTTTTCTTGGCCCATCTAAATAGAAAAAGGCTGTTTTCATGGGTGGGTTTGAAAAAAAGCAAAAAAAGCAGAGAAGTTGTCCTTCAGTTCTCAACCCCCATCTAAGTCGACAAAAAAGATTTTGTAGAGAGCACCGAAAGGTTTAGAGAAGAATTGGTGGCTCATCATTATTGTTCAGCACAAAGCTGCAAATCAGCCTGTTTCCGAAGAGCAGATGGGCTATATTAAATAGGCTTATAGTTCTGTGCCTCCAGATTCACATAACTGAGCTCTGAAAACAAATCCCCTGGTGTTTGATGAAATCCCTAAAGAAGGGCCATGAGGATCCCCTCCCTACCTTGCTTCCTTGCCTTCACATTACCTTTTGATGACCAGAGCCTGAAAAATTCTGAACTGGGGTCTAACATTTTAAGACAGGCTTTGCATACTGAAATGGATTTAACTTAATTCTGGTGGTATCTGCTGTCAGGAATTCAGGTCAGGTTCCACGACTCTGCGAACAAACAGCAAGCAGCTCTCTGAGAGTACTCCTACTTTAGTTTTGACAATCACACACTTCAAAAAAAAAAAAAAAACAAAAAAACCCAAAGAAATGGGTAAACTGCACAGCCTGAAATTTCCTGAAGAAAAGGAAACATCTCCAGAAAATTGCAGGGACATTGGAGGAGCAGCTCGTTTCAGGAGAGCTGTTTAAGTGAAATTGAGGCCAATTCCAACCACCATCTCTCATGGCCAACTTAAACCACCTACAATTTGGCTCTTTCTGTTGCCAATGGGTGCCAATGGGGTGGATGGAAGGGATGGAAGGAGAGAGAGGGAAAGAGGGAGAGAGATCTGGAAAGCTGTTCTTTTAAGAACAGGAGGTAAACGTCCATCCACTCTGGGCAGCATCATACTATCCTTAAAAGTAAGGGCAAAATTCAGGCTGCCTTAAGTCAGGATTCTTCTAAGTTTCTTATGGAGTTTAATGTCTTAATTTCCTCATGCATTTAACTCCTCTGAGAATACTTCATGCATGAAATGTTGCCTACTTATGAAATTAATTTCAAGTGAAAATTGGAACTATTACAGAAGAAAATTAAAGTTTACCAAATTTAATTTATTTTTTTCTTTTTCCAAATTAACACCCTAATTTTTTGCTTATTTTCGTGGAAATTTTGACTTTTTCTCTCCTATAGTCAGTCTTATAATTAGATTTATAAACTTCTTAAGGAACCTTGAGATTCACCTTAGTTGATAAAAAATATTTGTACTATATTTGATTTTAATAATTCACAAGTTTTAAATGTGTTCAATGTTTTGTGTGCACCATCAATGTTCTACATTGCCAACACATTGAAACAAAAATGTGAATTGTAATGTATCTTGCCCCAGTTAAGTGATAAACATCTCTTCCACAGAACCTTTACTAATTGCTGAAGATGAGAAGAAAATAAGCTATTAAAAAAATTAGTGAAGTGGAAATCAGATTTCAGATAGCTTATCAGAATAGGGCCATTTTTAAAATGCTTCCCTTTTGTTATGTACCTTCTGGTTGTCTAATTGAATAGCAGCTATTTTCAAAATTCATTTCAATATTGTAAAACAAATGTTTCAAAATTCATTTAAATATTTCAACACAATTTCAACTGATTTGCCATTACACTGTTGGAGATTGTTTTCTCCCTGTGACCAAGTACACATCCTGATTTCAGATTATTTAGTTATGGTTTCTCTCTGTCACCTGGAAGAAGGGGGAAAACAGAACCACTGAAGGTGTGTTTGTTTGGTTTGTTTTTTGCTGCCACTTACAATCATTGCCAAGAGCAGTCCTTGCTGTGTGTAATAGCTGATATTTCACATGTCAAAAATTTACCAAGTCCCCAGCCTTCAGCTGAGTGTCCATTCCAGTGCTCATCTGAGCCTGCCAGTGTTTGCGCTGCACAAATCTGTTTACTCAGGGGAAATGGTTTCTGAACACTGGTGTGTTAGCAGTACTGCTCCAGAAGCAAGATTTGTTTGCATTTATTGTGTTTGGGTATTTACTGTGAGTGCAGAATGTTTATGTGACTGTGCTATCACTTAAAATAGGTAATCATGCTGCTATAAAACTGCCTTGTGTAGATGCACATCTGTATTTCCCCATGTGTGGGCACACATTATTTTTCCCTAGGGACGTGTAAGCATGCATGTATGCATTATGCATATTTTTAAAATACATATTATATATAAATATGCATGTTTATACATATATATGTACATCCATAACAGATGTGCTCCTCTATTTTAACTCTAACAGCCTTTGCCTCTCTGCTTTTACCATTTCACTTTCCAGCAAGTGTTCTTAGTTTGGTTATCTGGCGCCAGCTTAGGTTTCTGTTAATAATTTAGTGAAGCCAAATAAGGAAGGAGACAAATGTAAGTCTGAGAAGCACTGAACATCTTCTTGTGAATTCATATCCCAATTCCTTTTTTTCAGTAGAGGCTCTATTGTACTTCAGCAACATCAACACCTTCTTTAATGTTCTTTTGCCTCATGGTTGAAGTGAAAAACTTGTTAAGTAATGTTTGTTTGCAAGCTGAATTTTTTTTTTTTTTCATCAATGACAGTGCATTCTAGGAAACTCTTACTGGACTTAAATGTGTATCCTTTCAAACTTTTTTTTTTTTTTCTGAGACTTTTAATCACTCTTCCAAAACTGTAAGGTACTGCAGGTGATGGAGTGGTTTAACACTGTTGACTGCAATGGATTCCTGTGAGGATCAATGTGGTGTGCTTGTTGCATTTTTTTTCTGTGTCTTTAAATACTTAACCCTTTATTGATTTGATTGGTACTGAATGATTACTAGGTTTGGACTCTATATTTTCTTGATAAAAATAAATATTGAAAGTTCATGAGGGATTTTTTTTTTTCCTTTCATATCACTTAGAAATGGTATGAAAGTAGTTCAAAAAGACAGCTGGCCTGATAGTCAGGAGATAAGTATATAAAAAAATTGTCAGACTGGGGAGTGCCTAAGGATGTACTTGTATGTCACACATACAGTCTGTGTGGCAAACTTATCTATGGGCAATTCAGAATCATCTGTGGAAAGCAGAGGCACGTCCTCCAAATGTTAGTCTAGAAATCTTTTCCAGCTGCTAAGTGTAATTTGAAGCTGCAAGCCTTAAATTCTCTCACTAGCATGCAACCCACTTTATGACTTCATATTCTTATGGTGGCCCAAATACTTGTCTGTGCATTTCTTTTTTCTACCTGCTTACTTGTTAAATAATGATTCCATCCTCAGCCTAATCACGTGAGAGGTTTTTTTTTTCCTTTTGGAGAATATCTCCCTCACTCATCTTCAGATTCTGAGTGTGTGCGTCCTTCAGCACTCTCTTGTCTGGGGTTATTGATTTATATGGAGACAGTTTGTATCCACAGCATCAGAGATTAAAGCATGTTATGAAAATCAGCTGCATCTTTCTTCCCTTAAAAGGATATGCAAGACCTCAGTGTTCACCAGCAGAAGACTGTAGCATGCTCTAATGACTTGGGCAGACAAAGTGAGTGAACACTTATGAGCCTTTTGTTACAGGAACCCCTCAATGAGCTGGCATAGGAAAGCATCATGTTCTAAATTAAACTGAGTTAGTCATGGAAGACAGGAAAAAATAGAACAATTTATTTAGGAAAAAAGGTAGAGGGATTTAGCATTATTTTTTACTATATATTTTTTTTTTAAAAAGTCTCTGTATTGTTCAGGATTCCTTTCTGGAAGTTACCTCTTCCTTTATTTTGCTGACACCTCATGAGGCTATAAATGTGATGTATTGGAGCTGACCTAGAATATAATCTTCTATTGAGTTGTGTGTTTATCCAGCCCAGGTAATTATTTTCTTAAACATTTCTGACGAAATATCTCTGAATTGTAAATAAAACCAAATGACAAGCAGATACGTGGGAATTGCCTATCGTAAAAATCCAATCTGTATTCCTAAATCTCAAGGGTTTCAGCTGTTCAGCCCTAATGTAAGAACAATGAAGTCTGTAAGCCATGAGGAGCAGGTAATATGGTACAGAAAATGGGAAAAATATGTAGAAATGACACACATATGTAGAAATGACACACACACGTGCAATTCACGTTGCATGATCACAGATAAGTTATGCATCTGCTACTACATGACTTAAGTTATCAAGCAGAGACCATAATTTGCTGTTGGGTTTTATTGACAAGAAGGTAGGGGAGTTATTCCATGTTAAAGATTTGACTGCATAATTTCCTTCAGGTTTACATGCACACACATTTTTGAATGAATGCAGAATCACAGACTGGGTAAGGTTGGAATGGACTACAGTGGGTCATCTCGTGCACACCTCCCTGCTCATCCTAGAAAACATTGTACAGGATTGTGTCCAGATTGTTCAGGAACATCTCCAGTGAGGGTGAATCCACACCCTCTCTGGGAAATCTGCTCCAGAGTGTGATTACATGCCCAGTAAAGAGGTTCTTCCTCATGTTCAGGTGAACTTCCTGCACATCAGTTTCTGCCCACTGCCTTTCGTCCCATTGCCTGGCACCACCAAGCAGAGCCTGGTCCAGCCCTTGGCACCCTCCTTTCAGATACCCAGAGACATTGGCAGCAGAGGTGCTTGCATACTTTATTGCTTAAAAAGTTTGCAGTTTATAATTTAGAAAATTACCTGTTATGATCCCTACTGTATTGCTAAAGCTGATGGCTAAAATTTCTATCACAGGATCAAATGTTCAGGTACAAATCAGTAGGTAAGAGTTCAAATAGGAATCTTGAAGAGAAAGGCCTTTAATTTTTTTACGTGCTATCTTCCAAGCATAAGAAGTAAAACGTATGAAAAGTAAGCATAAAACACTTTGACAGAAGTACAGTTTATTTTCTGGAAGAGTTCAACATTGCATATTAGGAATTAAGGGAAAAAATTCACAACAGGTGATGAAACATTTCAATGCTCATCCTAATATATTAATACTTTCTCTTCAGTTCATTCCAGAGAACATATTGGAAAGATGTTGTGCATTCAAAACACCTATTATACTGTATGCGTACAGAGGACATCTTAATTTTAGGTTCTGTTCTCAAGAACAAACATAATCTGTTGTCTGAAGACATTAATTGAAATATTAAGACATAATATTGAGTAGAGTATGGAGTGAGACTTCTCTATTTTGAATTAAAAAAGGTTAAAATAAATATTGTTTTAAGAACACACAGGTATTCACACAATTTGAAAAAATACACTAATATTCTCTTCTACTTATGGAGAAACTACACTAATATTCTTCTACTTATGTCCAGCAATGACTAACTCTGGTTTAGGTTAGTTATGTGGACTAGTAGCCTCTGTCTCCTTTGTCAATTGTGCTAAATATTAGTGAAGTACTAATAATTTTGAATTTTAGAAAATGTATGATTAAATGGTTTTGGGTTTATTTGGCTTGGTTTTTATTTTCCCCAAAAGTGATTATAACAAAACAGAGAGTATCTGGCCCTTGGTACTAGCAATTTGACTGCACGGACAGGAACAGCTGAAGGTAACAAAACCCTTGTTTTAATAACAAGGAGAAAGTTTAATAAATAGAGCCCCAAACCACCACAGCTGGCTTTAGGTACAGGGGATGTCTAGGCCTTGGCACAGTGATTCCCCTGAGTTAAATGTGACTCTGAATCTAATGTTGCCATTGAGGTACAAAGTGTCTCAAGCACTTTGAAGTCAGAAGGTGTCTATATTTCTTCATTATATAGAATGGATGTGTCTAACACATATGCTCTGCAATGCATTCAAGGATGTGGTAATTACAAGCAGGCATGGTGCCTATGTCAATGTGCAAATAAAATATTTCATAAATAAAAGCATACTTTCATTAGTACATTTTAAAACTGGCTTTTATGTTGTGAAATCTGTTTGCCTTCAAGCCTTTCTGGTAATAATTATAGTTTTCTACAGTTTCCAAAGAAAAATAGTATTTTCTACAAGACGAAAAATGCCTATTGAGGGCAGGATTTCAATAATGGCTAAGTAAATAGGAAACAATACATAGTTAACTTCTTACTGTTGTGTGACCAATTTGAAAAGTTGTCCAAAAGCATGTAAGTCAAGGGCATGAAAATGTACTTTAGTGTATGCTGTGATCTATAATATTTTGTTGGAAGTATTTATATACAGAATTCAGTGTTCTACTTAAATGTTTTACTTGTTAATTCACAAGTGCTTTTTGTTTTTGTTTGGGGTTTTTTTTGTTTTGTTTTGTTTTGTTTTGTTTTTTTCTCTTATGCTTTAGGGGTAATAAGCCAGTATTAATTTACTGTAAAATATTGCTGCATTTTGGTGTTTGTGAGAACCCTTGCTTATTATTTGTCTGATTGGTAATGAGATAACTGTGTAAAAACAGGGCCTTACCTAGTAGATCTTTATCTCCTCACTCACAGCTGCCTCCTACACAGGTTCCCCAGTCACCACTAGTAATTAAAACAACTAATGCATAAAAAAGAAGCAAAAAAACAAAAGCAGTGTAGTAGGTGGGATTTTACTGCAGGAATCTGTTGCTCAGACCTGCAGGCGACAGAAAACCTTTACATGTCTCAGTGAAAGAGTGAACACTGTGCTGTTTCTTAGTCTGTATAATGTGAGCTGTAATAGCAGTCTCTCCTATCCACCTAGGGCCTGAACATGCATATTTTTTTTTTTAATGAGCAATGGCAGAATAAGTTTCTATATGAACCTTTTCTTAAGCTTGTAGTAAAATCTTTTAACTAGCCTTTATTAATCTAAAGTAGAAGCTACCTGCCGTGTTTATGTGCAAAGTGTAGAAGAAGAAATGAGACCTTAAATGCTATTGAAATCTCAGTGTTTTAATTGTTAGTTTGACTTGCAAAAGAAGCTCTGTCTCGCTCACACATGCAGCCTGTGGGGGTTGCTGTGTGCAGGTGGGTCCCTTGGACTCTGGCACAAGTCAGGGCACATCCCTTCCCTTCCTTTCCCTTCCCTTCCCTTCCCTTCCCTTCCCTTCCCTTTTGTCTTTAAAAAAATATTCAAATTAAAAAAAAGTCTACTTGTTTCAAAGGTCTGATGTTACTCAGTTTTCCTGCCCCAGGAGATTGTAAGGAGGCAGGGTGTACTCCTGCTCCATACATTTCCCTTTCTCTCCCACTCAGCAGTGACAAAATTCTCACCCTTCACTCACACCTTAAAAAAGCAAATAAAAGCTCAGGAATGATTTAAAAAATTAAGCAAAACAAAAAAGGGAAAAATACTGTAAAGCAAAAGAAAAAAAGTGTCCCTTTGGAGTGCTAATATGGTTTGCATTCAAAGAGGAAGTCATTTTTGATTAACAAGGAGGTAATGTTTCCCCACAAGGATGGGTCGTAGATGATGAATAAATAATGTAATCAAATATTAAATTAACTTATTTAAAAAACTGATTTGCATGTTAAAAGCTTATTGATGTAGTATTTTGTTTACTGTTATTGTTCTGAGGCAATTTTGTAACAAATAGAGACAGGGAAAGGTAATGGCATTCAGTTTTTCAACACAAATGCATTTATATTGATTATTTCTTTTTCTGACAATTTTGCGAGCCTTTCCACCTTTCTGCATCAGAATTTCTTTGGGAACATTTTTCTTTTTCTTACCATAATTGAATGTTTTTGAGTGGATGGAGTAAAAGAAATTTTTGTTCTCCTTTTCTCTTTATTGCTTTGTATCACACCAAAGAGAAGTAATAACATCCAGTTTTCTGACAGGTCAGGAGGGAGGGGTCATGCCGTGCCAAAGGGGAGGAGTGGCCAAAGGACACGGGCTGCACTTACCTTGTCCAGCACAGAGCTCCCCTGGGATTCGGATTAATTACAGCTGCCCATGGATGGGGCCAAGCCTGGGGCAAAGGATCAGTGAGATATAAATGGCCCTGCTCTCTCTTGCAGACAGTATTTAGCCTTGGGGCTTTTCACTGAGGGAGTGGGAATTCAGTGTACTTTGGTAATGCAGTTAGCCTCGGTTTCCCCTAATCTCCTGTGAAACTGGTTCTATAACAGGTTTCCAGCAGAAAAGGGAAGAGGGTTCTTGTATTTCTATTTTGCTTTTGATTGTGCAGCGTGGTAGTACTGCAGGATTCTTCTGTGATTTAACTCTAACACGTTCACTATATTTTAGAATTGCATAAATTCATGTAGTATGTCTCCTGAGGACTATATTTCATGATCCTGTGTGACACCAGGAAGGCTTTATTAATAAAATTTTGAGAAGATATAAAATGATTCTTCTACAAAGGAGTTCATTGCTTCTGATTAATATTAAATATATTTGATGGAAGTGTTTCTCTGACTGACTTGTGTAGTAAATTAAAGGCTGAGGTTGCAGGCCTAACCAATAATTGAATTTATTTACTAGCTTGTGTTTCTGTTTATGAAGATGAGTTGATGGGTTTCCATTACAACCTTGTTTGTGTAGCAATATAGCACACCTGCTTTGCAGAAGACAGTATCATAAAGCACTCCCTTGAATTGTCTTGCCATTCATTGCAGAGGTCATTGTATCCTGTGCTGTATAAATATAAACAAAAGATCCAGAGTGTAGAATAAATCTGTTTTAAATACAACAATTAACTCTGGTAGTCACGGTAGATATGTTACAGATCAGGATTTAACCCACATTTTTGTGGAAAAGTTGAAAAATTTTAAATGATTGATAAATTGATAAATCTGAAACTGACAGATGGAATAAACATATCTCACTGCTTAGAGGTATTTAATGTCCCTTATGCTCCTGGAAAGTCAGACATGCATTGTACTTCAGGGATCAGTGAAATCTTTGATATTATGCTGTGCAGTGGGAAACTGGAAGAGATTGTATGAACATTTGAAAATTGGAGGCTTTGTAACTGCAGTGTAACTCCTACAAGGAAGGAAATGCTAAGTGTAGGAGAAATTTGTGGAATGGTGCTTTTAAAATCGAAATATTTGATGTAATTTCCTTGAAATTGTTGCCAAAGCAATAGTGGTGTGCAACATCTGAAAAATGGCAGGACGAACAGGATTCTGAAGGTATTGGTGAAAATACTCAGTCCCATTAGGTGAATCAGAATAGACAAGGAAAACATGTTTGATTTTTCTTTTAAGTGATATTTGTGATGCCCTTATTTCAAACATGAGGATTTCCACCTTGCAAATAAGACATCAGCACTGCCTGATTTTTCATGGCCAAAGTCATCGCCAAGGACAACTGTGAGGTGGATGTCTATTTTCTTGTTTTTGCATATTCTTCAAGATAACTGAAGAATCCATGCTTGGCACTAAAATGTAAGCTCCAGGAATTAGAACAGCCAGAGTGTAGCGATGCTATTTCAGGGTGCTGAAAAAAGGATAGAAAAGGCATACCACTTAGGGTAAAAGTCCCTTGCATGGGGCTGAGAGCCAACAGATTACTCCATATGTGGCTGAAACACTGCTAAAGACTGTTTTTCTCCTGTAAAAATAGTGTTGGTGGGTGATAGAACCTGCAAACTGACTTACCGGGGCAAAACACTGTGAAAACCAGAGCAAAGAGGTCCTGAGAAGCACAAGCTGGGAACACTCCTGGGACTTCAGTATTTTATAGTATGGGGAAATTTCCATTAATAGCTTTGGGATCTAGTTCAGACTATACTTTACAACAGGTATTTGCAATGTGAGGTTGGTGTACCTGCAGTGATAACAGCTGCAGCTAATGAACGTCCCTATGACAGGCCTATTGCCATGGAAACAAGAAGGGTTGCAGGCTACTTGATTTATAGAAATTACAGCTTCAATAAAGCATTTCTTGCTCTTTTGAGTTCTGATTTAATTAGAAAGCAGAGTGATCTGTACAGTGTGGATGCTATCTCCAGCAGTTATTGGAGCTTTATATTAACACAGCTGTTGGCTTGCTCTATCTTAAATTCTCTCTGTTTTGACTGCTAAGCAGATCCCAATCTACCTGTCTAATCTGATGGAATTGTTACTTTAAGGGTAGGGTCTGTGATTATATAATCACTGCCTGGAAGCACAGCCAGGATTGTGTTGGAAGGAATCTAGGGAAGAAACTACTTCAAACTGTACCTGATCCAAATTTGCACCTGGCCATTCAAAATAGTTGTGTCTATAAGATGATTTTTTTCAGACTAACTTTCAGAAAGTTTGGTTATTCTTTATATATATTTAAGGCTATACTGGAAATAGGGTGTTGGATCTTCTGTGCCTCTTTGAAGGAAGATCTCAACCCTAATAAATATATTTGATGAGTACAACCCAAATGTTGTTGTACCTCTCTTTCTTAGAGATACAAAAGCTGACGCGGCCAGAAATTCTGGCTGAGATAGTATCCAAAAACAAGTAAAACCCCTTGTAGCACAAGTTCTGTTTGAAGGCACTAACATGTGTTGCACTAATTCATAAGCCAAAGTGTCAACAGTTTCCTGCAGAAGTCAAGAGGGGGAGTGTAAAAAAAGAAATGTTTATATACATAGAGAAATTATATATACATACATATGGAAATAAAAGAGTTGTAAATGCTGACATCTCATTTGAAAAAAAAAAAGTTTATTTCAATGCAAGATTCATAGTTCAATTTTAGAAGTAATTTTAATAGAAAAAATGTAATGAATGAGACCCTAGATTCTATCTGACTTCTCTTGTTACAAGTCCCTGCTTAGAAGGATAAACATTTTAGAAGTTCCCAAATATGCAAACTGCTATGTTTTGAGATCCACCAAGTACTGCCATTCCCTTTTTTCTCCCTCACTCAATATACTGTGAATATTTTAATGCAGAAATAGCCATCAAAGTGACCCTACATAATACACACTCCTGCTAACACAACAGAAAAAAAAAAACAAAAAAAAACAAAAAAACCCAAATCTTTCAAGTGCTCTTAGCAAAGAAGTTTAGAATAGATCCAAGAATCAACTGTTGCAAGTTTTGAAAGGAACAATTACTGCCACAGGCTGATGTGTGAGACCATTACAAATAATATTTGAGAAAAACACATTCTTTTTAAGTGTTTACACCCTCTTTGCCCAAAATAACTGTTAACTTGTGCAATTAATCACATATACTCTGAAATCCAGATCAATCATCTTCACGTCATAAACACACAGTATAGCAATATTTCTACAAGGCTTAGGAATTAGCTTCATGCACAGCAGGTATATAAATATGTCCCAGGAGTTATTAGTCTCAAGGGTGTACTATATATCTATTTCCATTTTTTAGTGCAAACTGGGAAAGTGAAAATTAGTACTGGTGATAGGTCAGGCAATCTAACCGCATTTTTTTAAATTTCTCAGCTGCAAGTGAACTCTTACTGCTTGGTGTGATCATTTTGTAAAGTGCACAGCAAACTGAGAGCATCTTAAGTGGCCTTTATACCCTGATTAGAAAGACCTATCATGTTCAGTCACTTCCTTTTACAGTCATACCAGTGGAAAGAGTGATGGTGACTGTGGCCAGAACAGATGAGCAGGAATGCTCAGGTGTGTCTTCTACCTTGGAGCAGTTCTGTTGACATTCCTGGTGTTCACAGAAGAGGGAGAAAGGCTGAAGTCATCTGAAAGGCTTTGCACATGGAAGTGTAGCTGCCTTGACATCAGGATCCCACCTGTCTTGAATGAAGTTTTGCTCAGGTGACCCACAGCATGGCTGAAGCAATGCTATTAGAAAGGTAATAGAACATCCAGATGTATAGGCTGGTGGTACCTTCTTTCAGAACAGCCACTGACCTGGTAAATAGTTTTTTTTCCAGGAGATAAGGCAGACTTCAAAGTTTCTCTTCTTCTAGTTTGGAGTAAGTTTAGGTTTTAGCTTAATTTTCCTAGCATTCTAACCACAGAATTACGTTCTTTCCTTACTTCTGCTTGGTATTTTTTCAGGAATGTCCTCAAGTTTTCATCTTCATCCTGGATTCACGGGTAAAATATACTCGAATTTGGAATACTAATTAGATTTGTTACTTATAAAATCAGAGCGGCATGTTGAGAAGTAAAAGAAGACCTTAAAAACACCTTACACCCATGCCTCCCTACTACCCAGCTATACCTCTTCCTCCCACAGTGGCACAAGGAGAGAGGAATGGGGGTTACAGCCAATTCATCCCAGGTTGTTCCTGCTGCAGGAGAGAGGAGAGGAGTCTTTCCACTGCTGCACCATGGGGATCCTCCCATTTAAGACAGTTCTCCATGAACTTCTCCAATGTGAAACTATCTCACAAGGAACAGCTCTCCACACCCTGCTGCAATGTGGGTCACTCTTCCCTGTGGTGCAGTCCTTCAAGAGCAGCCTGTTCCAGCAGGGGTCCCTGATGGGGTCATGGGTCCTACAGTCCTAGCAGGAAACCTGCTGCAGCAGGTCTGCAGGTCCCTGTCAGGAGTTTGCTTCAGGCCTCCCATGGGTTCACAGCCTCCTCCAGGCATCCAGTGTGGGGCTCTTCCAGGGGCTGCAGGTGGATCTCTGATCCCTGTGGATCTCTGTGGGCTGCAGGGGCACAGCTGCCTCACCATGGACTGCACCACAGGCTGCAGGGGAATCCAAGCTCTGGTACCTGCAGAACCTTCTGCACCTTTTTTTTCACTGTACTTGGTGTCTGCAGGGCTGTTCCTCTCACATCTTCTCACCCTACTCCTCCGGCCTCAATTACATCTGTGCAATAACTTTTTTTCCTTCTTCCTCTTAAATCTGTTGTCACACAGGTGTTATCATAATTTTTAACTGTCCCATTTTTGGCCAGCAGTGGGTCTGTCTTGTAGCAAGATGGCATTGGCTCTGCTGGGCATGGAGGAACCTTCCAGCAGCTTCTCACAGAAGCCACCCCTGTATCCAGCCTGCTACCAAAGCCTGGCCATGCACACCCAGTAAGGAGGTTCTGTCATGACTTAGCATATCCTTCCACTTGTGCTGGCTAACAAGAACTCCTGCAAGAAACAACACAGGTGTATAAAAATGGAAGAAGAGGAGGAAATCTCTCTTATTACATTTGATGATAATGTGCTTTAATGGAAGGACTCAGGTGTAAGGACCAAACTTACTGTTGATTTGTTCCTTCGAGCTGTAACAGATGGTTGAGATATGTCTTATGGTCACTCTCTTTAGACTGTGATAAAGTTGTTAAGAAAGAACCACTTTTAGCACTGAGTAGTTATGATGCTTTTGTGCTCTCTTGGACTGGTTGTCTGTTTGCTGCCCACTGCCATTTCTGTGAGCAATGTTGTGTGAGTACAATCCTCTCTGACCAGGGTTTTGTACATATCCCACACATGGAGGCTGAAATGTTAGGTATCATGTTTACTTATCAGAAAAAAAATTGATTTAGTAGAGGAATGCACAAGATGCTGGAAAGCCATAAAGATGTGAGGTACACTTAGTGCCACCCTTTGGGTCCCTTTGTGTTGAGATAAATGTGTTTTGTGCTTCCCTTACAAGAGGGGTGGTCAGTCACATGCTGCATATTCCCAGAGCTTCACCCACTCACCTCCTCTGAGCCCTGCTCCACTGCAGGGGTTTACTGGTCAGTCACAAACACCACAGGCTGCTTTGTGAAGCACTGGTTACTCCTTAGGATATGTTCAAGGAATAGTGAAGACATAACCCCAGTGCCTAAATAAAAATACTGTCCTCTTAATTTTTTTGAGCATATAATATTTAATAAATTCTTATTCTTGGGATTTTCATTTTTACCAAGAGATTTATCACCTATTGGTGTCTTGGGAAGCATAGATACGTACACAGGTAATGTATATTAAACCACTGTTTTAAGTTAATGTCTTAATTTTTAAAAAAACAAATATGAGAAGCATTCATTCTGGGCTAAAAAAATACAACTTAATCCAGTTATATTGTGCTTACTTGTGTTTGTCAAAACAAACTACTAATTTTTTTTGTCATGTGTCCATACCATATTTTTTTCAAGATAAAACTTGTGCTTGCAGTTCCTGATATGCCTTATTTCAGTCACCACAGGATTGAATTTGCCAAAGGAAGTGTTAGAGAACAAAGCAGTGGCTAAACAGTTGTCTTTATTACCTGGGACATATGACCTTGAATCTCCTGCAAAGACTTCTTATAGAAAAGGAAATCTGCCTTCAGGAGTCTTGAAGCAGTCACATCCCATTCCTTTGTTCTTGGGGGTGTGTATGGATGCTCCATCTCTCTGTCTCTTCCTCTCAGGCAGAATGAAAGGCACCCTTAGAATTCCAGTGTGCTTCTTTCTAGGTAGCAAATTTACTTGATCCTAGAAACATGAAAACATGTTGTTGTTGTTACCTTGTATTTTTTTAAATACATATTAAACTTCTGGACTAACATAAATATACTTCTAGGATATCTTTCCCTCACACAATGCCTTGTACAAGGGTTTGTTTGTGACAGGATGAAAGATCATCAACCCACCTAAAAACTAGCAGTTATTTTCCGTGTGTTTGGAATGATCTCATGAAGCCTGTAAGAAGGAATGGTTGGTGAAGCTCCCTAGCAAATACAGGCATGGGTATCCCTATCTGAACATAGGAATATGTTCAAGCATCGCTACACTTGTTCTATCCTGGACTGGAACAAAAGATTCCTACTTGAGGAAAGAGACCCAATTCAACAACGTAAAATTTTAATCAAAGCAAAACCCAACTTTGTTTTGTTTTAGTTTTAGAAGTCTTTTTTGTATTGTTTTATTCCCTGAAACTGGAAACAGCCTATTCCCGTGGAAATTCTGTGTTTCTTGAATGATTTTCTTTTCAAAGAAAGGAGCTTATTTCTAGAATATATCTTTATTATCATTTTTGAATATACCTTTCAGCAGTAAACAAATTAGAAACATACTTCCATATTTCAAAAATCTCATCTCAAATACCATTTTGGGACAAATAGCAGGCTGGGAGGGGTCATCTGCCACTGTTCTGATCCATATAAGTACTGTTAATGACAGACAGTGTATACCAGAGTTATAAGACTATCATAATTTAGCACTAGCCAGAAGCCCAGCCCCACACAGCTCACTCACTCCCCCACCAGTGAGGTGGGGGAGAAAAGTGGAATGGTAAAAGCTAGAAAACTCATCCATTGAGATAAAGACAGCTTAATAAGGAAAAGAGAAAGCCATGCAAGCAAATAAAGCAAAACAGGAAATTGTTTCATTTCTTCCCATGGGCAGGCAGGTGTTCAGCCATCTCCAGGAGAGGAGGGCTCCAATCATGTCTAACTTGGGAAGACAAAACCATCACTCCAAATGTTCCCTCCTTTCTCATTCTTGTCTTCACTTTACATACTGAGCATGGTGTCACATGGTCTGGAATATCCCTTTGGTCAGTTGGGGTGACCTGTCCTGGCTGTGTCCCCTCCCACCCTCCCAGGCATGCCCAACTTCCTCCAGTGTGGCAGCACAAAAAGCAGTAAAGGCCTTGGCTCTGTGTTATCCCTGCTCAGCAATGACAAAAACATCTCTGTGTTATCAACCCTGTGTTCAGCACAAACCCAAAACACAGCCCCAAACCAGCCACTGGGAAGGAAATCAGCTGTAGTCCAGCCAAAACCCAAACAGAAAGTTCATTTTTTAATACTGTACACATATGTTTGCATATATATAACTGGATTAAGTTAATCAGATAAATAGCTAAAGTGATTATTGGGCAAAATGTTTTAAGAAGGAAAGTTACTAAGAGAGCATGAAAAATTACTTTTTGTGATGTTGACAAAAGCATCACAAAACAGGGAACAACTTGGTAGAGAAGTGGGCAAGGTAGGTAAACAAAACCTGCCTATTTCTAAATCCAGAGTGATGAGATTTTAGAAGAATATAGAAAAGATATGATTGATAATTGATCTGATAAATTTGAAAGCAACCATACATTATCTGGATCACATAATGTTGTAATCAAGAATTTTGAGTTGAGAACTTGTATCTCAATTCCACAATACATAACTCCATTATGACCACATTCCATCACATTTTAACATAACATTTTAAAAATGGTGACAGGCCAGAAAATAAGTACCAAAATCATATATTTGTATGAATAGATCAAATAATTGGAAAGAACCTCATGGTCAGTGAACCTCAAATGATAGAGCAGATGAAAGATGGTAACAATAAGGCCAATGAATATTAAATGAAACAAATTATAGAAAAGAAAAAAATGCAATTAGGAAATTAGTTTCAAAAGGGTATCTAATAAGTTCAGCTTAATAGCCAGCTCATTTTAAATGATATTACAGGCTTTTCAGCTTGCTCAAGTACTGATGCAACAGCTTTTTCCATTTTAATCTGGGCTTTGATTCCTATTCAGGTATTGCCGAGATCCTGATAAGATTAATATAAATGTAAATAATATTTACATTCAAGATGCCTTGGAGGATTTTTAAATGATGGACAAAATAATCTGAATGTTTATAACATAGATGGTTTAGGAAATAAATACTCTCAGTTTCTCTGATAATAAAAATCTCTTCATTCTGTGTTTAGACAGAGTATGCCAAGCTTTGTATGTCAGGATGCTAAAGCAGAGCTTTTCTTAAAGTTTACATCAGGCAGATGAGGTGTGATTCAACTTGTAACTGACACATGATTCTATTAAAAAAAAAAAAAAAAGGTCAGAGCAGAACTGTAACCCAGTGTGAAGAAGTCTCTAAATGCTGGAACATTTTCAATATACCATGTCTACTAAGTCAGAGCTGTAATTGCCACTTAAGAAATATCCACAATGTGCTATCTCCTTGTGTATTAGGAGAGACCAAAGAGATATTGGGTCATTATGTAAAAATTGGTAATTAAGAGAAAGTGATTTTCCAGTTAATTTGCATGTTCATTATATATTGAATATTATTTAGTTTTTTGTGTCCTTTTTGTTTCTCTTAAACTTGACCCAAGGGATCCTACAGGGTAAAAAGACATATAAATTATAAAATAAGACATATATTTAACTGAGTCATTGAACTTTTGTTGTGACTAATGATTCTTCCAGCAATCATTGCATTAGGGAAAACATTTCTTTTTAAGTAAATAATGTTCACTACCTTTTAGAGCTGCTGTCAGTGAGAAGAAAATAATCTACTGAAATATCTATATCCTTTGATGATCTCTCTGAGGGCATCTTGTAGATTTAAATTAAACTGATCAAATAGAAAGTGATATACCCTTCAAAATACTTTAACTGATTTGACTACAAAGAAAAATAAAGTCATTCCTTGTGGTTATAAAGAATTGCTGGCAGACTGAGTTTCAAGAAGACGAGGATTGATTATTTTATCTAAATTGAAGTGTTTTCCTTATGGACTTTACTGGTATATGGGTATATTGATGAAGAATCTAGCTCTGTAGAAAGAAAGAACTGTTCCACCTTTACTTAGATGTGGTGTGCTTACACCTTTACTCAGATGTAGCATAAATCAGGGTTGAAAAGTGTGTGGACTCCAAGATGAGGTGTGGTTTTTCAGATAATCTGAGTTCCTACGGGATTGATTGATGACTTTCTGTTTGAAGCTCATGGGAGATTTGCCATTGATGTGAATGACAGATGTCAGTATATTTTGGAAATCAATTTATATATGGAGTTTGTTGCTGACTGAATTTTATTTTGATTTTTTGGAAGGATCTTCTTTACCTTTTATAGCAGCTTCAAAAGTTCAATCTATGTGTTCCACTATGTGTGCTTGTGTGAATCATTATTGCTTCTTTTAATTAATGTGATGATAAAGTTTTAAGATTTTTCATTTACTGATTACTTTGTTTGCTAGGAAATTTTTGCCACTTCTAGACCTGACATTTTGCCCACTTGTATTTAGTGCTGATGAAAGATGTAAATAAGAAATGATTTCATAAGCATTGCATGTGAATAATATTTTATCTTTTCATGTCCTCTAAATTCTCACAGAGGTGATTTTCAAGCAGGCTTGCAAAGAGAGATGTAATTAAGAAAAACCAAAAAACAACCCACAGGAAATTGTCAGCTGTGTATTTTGGCTCCATGATTTTTTTTTTCCATATGCAAAGGAAAAAAGGATAAAGTTACTAATTCTCACTCCACAAAGTACTATGTAAAAGACATCAAATAAAAAAAAAGTTATTATTGACATGGACTTTTCTTATCAGTTATGGACTCTAGAATACAAGACTACAAGATACAGTGGTGCATCATATATTGAAAATCGGAGTTTGAGCATGAAAAGTGTGTTTACCATCCTGAATAAGATTAGGGCCACAAAATAATTCCAGTCCTCCTTTGGAAGAATGGAAACTGCTGCTTTAAAAGGCAAATGGATGAAACATAAGATTAATTTGAATGCTTATTATCTAACAGCATGAAAAATCTTCCATTCCCACCTTGTATATCCAATATCTTTGAGAAATCATTGTGTAAATACCTTGATATTTTGCAGCAATCTGTATACACATTGTCTGCTGCCAAGGATTTGGCACAGTTAGCTGTCAGTAAAGCTGACCTCCTGTTTTCTCATGTAAAACCTGAGATTATTGTTATACAGGCATTCTGTGAGATCCATGCAGGCAGCATCATTTGCCTCAGTCTTAGAGAGTAGTGTGTGCAAGTGTTCCAATTCTGACATTTTTCTTCCAATATACTGGTTCATCTTTTCCTCTTTTGATTTGTTTGAGTCTATAATACATACAATGGGTATAAAGCACTATCAGCCTGGTAATCAAATGGACTTTTTATTGCTTCCTGAGTGATGAGCACAATTTCTCCCACCTGCATTACATTTCATTTCTTAGGAGATGATCTGGAGTGTTTTCACAGCCGATGGATCTAGGCTGAGAAAAATTAGGAAAAAAGGCATGTTTTGGATTAAAAGTGTGAAATCTGGACCTCATTTGAATTCAAGGACAATATTTTGGTTGAAGAGAGTATCAAAAAGAGTCAGCCTTCTGAGGAAAAAATATCCTGCTAACACTTCCCTCTCATGTAAAAAGAAGCAGAGTTTCAGCTCTTAGATCTCTCGTGAGTTCTGTGCAAGGAAATATGAAGTTTGTCAGGCAAACAGAGATCAAAATGTATAGGGTACTTTAAAAATTAAAACCAGTGCCCCAAATTCCACTTCAACACTTAGAATATTTACAGAGCATCCAGAGTTCAGTGTAAAGTTTTTTAATGGTGTGAACACAGATTTGGTAAGCAGGGAGTTGCTGCCTGGCTTAGGTTCCAGTGTTCTCAGGAATGAGCCTTTCACCCAATATGTTGTATTCACTTGTTTGCATACAGAGAAAAGGAGTATAGTGCCTGAATCAGAAAGAATTTGTTTTTTTCACATATTCTTAAATGTAGGTGGAAATTCAGACTGCTTTGGACCTTTAATAGTTCTGGTTGAGAGTAGATACTATAAAAACCCTTAAACCCCTCAAATAAAGTTGTTGCAGTAACCTACAAAATTCAAACCCCTTTAGTTTCTTGTATTTAGCATTCAGTGTATGGATAATGAATGTATCAGGAAGAATTCCCTCAAAACAATAGAAGCACAGGACAAGCAAAACTCCCAGCAGCCTGAAGATCCAATGGACTTAAAACAATAAAGGGGCAAGGGATATTATGTCCACCATACCAGCTGGAAAGTTTAAATGGCCCACAGATGTTTGGAAGCTTTGGAAATATAGAGACTTGAGGTAAGCTGTTTGGAGATGTGTTTATAAATATTGAAGTCACAAGGTATTTGGCACTGAAGTGCAAGTAGGTGATTTCTGAACAAATTAAAAAATACCAATGCAAAAGCTGCGGCTTCACTGTCTTTGGCTGAGGTATGTGAGCCTCCTTCACATGAGTGTATTGCTTTAATCAGAAAAGTTTGCTTTGTTTGTTTGTTTGTTCGTTCATGTCTTAGTTTTACAATCAGTTTTGTTAAAGGGTTCCCGCTTCTTTGAGGAGCAAGAACTGGCAGTATGTCAGAATCTCAGTATATTGTTATGCAACTGGAATATGTACCAGGAATAAAATTATAAATCAATTCTGTGATGCACTATTGAATGTCAGAAATGCTTTTCAGAGATAAGAGAATCCCATTACAAATGCTGATTTTTCAAAATTATTGTAAATCATGACCAATATTCACTGAACACTAAAAATTCAATAACAGTGTATGCCATTTCATGAAGCTGCCTCCAGAATTTATGTCATGCTGAGTTACTGCCTGGCAGCCCTTCAGAATAAGGATATTTTTAATATCTCAGGTCATGTAAAACTAAACAGGTTAACCTAAACCCCTGTGCACTATCATTTGTACAAACTGCCAATAACCACCACAAGGTAAGCACTTCTCTCCTGTGCTGGGGAATGGCACTAAGAGGATCATTTTTCTTCTCTTCTTGGTTGAATCCGATTGTTTCACTCAATGGAGCTTCAATTCAGCCAACAGCGTTCTGTGTACTCTAAGATAAGGAACAATCATCAGCCAAAGGAAATACAGGTCTCAAAAGAAATTCTTTAAATTCATGGTTCTTGCTATATACCACACTTACTAAAAATGAAATACACATACTCAGATGAACATATTTATATATGTGTGTATATATATATATCTGCATATACACCCCCATATATTGATCCATATACAAAAATCACTGCCATCAAGAAACTTGCACACTTTAATACTCTGAGATTACTTTAGTAATCTGAGAATCTTCTGGTCAGATTTGTGAGTGTGAGATGCCAGAAAATTAATGTTGTAATATTCCCACAAGGGGAATGTAAAGCTTTAGGTCTTTTACAGTCTCTGCACAACGTCTTGTAGTGACAGAGAGAGAAAGAGCTTTGAACAAATCTGAGGCATGTCTCTGTGTTTCATATATTCCTCCATATATTATTTGTTTTAATTATGTATATGTTTCTTAAAATATGCATTCAAATAATATAAGGACCATTGTGTAAATTTATTCTAGAAAATAAAGTGATAGAGTTAAGTTTCCTATGATATTTAAAAACTTGTAGAAATATCCATTTTTCAAGATGTTGTTAACTATCCATTGCTTATTAGTAGTTATGTGCATAATATCACAGCTTTGGAGGAAGGGACTCTGTTTAGACTAATGCACTTCAGGCAATTTCTTATTGCTAGGGGATCTTAATTTTCTTAGTTTTATTCTTCAGTTTAATTATCTTCACAAATTTTATATATAATTTTTTTGGAGAGTAGAGAAATTGAGTCTGATGGGCATTGTGTGGCAACTGGATAAAAACCATGCACCTGTGCCTCATGGACAAGATGGCTGCTCCCAACTACCTGTCTCCATTCCCTAGCCACAGAGATGTGGTGCCCTAAGAAATACAAAGGGTTTGGGAAATCAGAGAAAGACATACTAAACTTCCAGTTATCCAAACCTTGAATTAATCATGCCATTGTCCTGTTCTGGGCCAGGACAGGGTTCAAGTTTTTGCAGCGGGCAGGAGGAACATGGCCAGGACATCTAGGTTATTCTGTACCTCATGTCATTGCTGGGGTGGGGAGAAGAGGTTTTTTCTGGCCAAACAAGCACATGGAGTGGTGGGGTAACACTGACCCCAAGCCAGTCCAGAGGGAGCAGCCAGGGTGGTGTTGCTGGAAGGTAGGAGGGCTCTGCAGAGGGGCCTGGACAGGCAGGATGAATGGATGAGCCCAATCAAACAACATGAATTTTAACAAGTCCAAGTGCTGGGTCCTGCTCTTTGGCCACAACAACCCCTGCAGTGCTACAGGCTGGGGATGGTGTGGCTGGACAGTGCCCAGGTGGAAAGGGACCTGGGAGTGCTGGTGACAGCAGCTGAACATAAGCCAGCAGTGTGCCCTGGTGGCCAAGAAGGCCAGTGGCTCCTGGTCTGGATCGGGAATGGTGTGTCCAGTGGTCATTCTTCCTCTGTACTGGGCACTGGTGAGGCCACACCTCAAGTGCTGTGTCCAGTTCTGGGCCCTCAGTTTAGGAAGGACGTTGGGATGCTCGATTGTGTCCAGAGAAGGACAACAAGGCTGGTGAAGAGTCTGGAACACAAGTCTGATGAAGAGTTTAGGTCGGACACAAAGAAGTTCTTCACTGTAGGAGAAGGGAACACAGGCGACCTCACCCCTGATAAGTAACAGCTGTGTTAATTACCCAATACAGCCTTGTCCCTCATGAGTAACAGCTGTATCCAATAAAGATGAGTGAGATAAAAGAGGGAGTGAGCTAGTAAGGGGAAGATTATCATGGAGGAGGAACCTTGAGGAGCATGAAGGAGAGAATCATGGAGCAGGATCCTGGGGAGAGAGAATCACTGCTGTGAGGTCAGTCTGGGTGTGCAGTCAGAGCCTGTTGTTGGAACCTGCAGTCACAGTCTAGCTAAGGAAATGCCTGCAGAGTCTGCAAACTGATCCCTGCAGTCAGAGTTTAGCAGGAAATAAATAACCACCAGTCAGAGGCTGCAAGGGAAACCTCCAGTAGGAGCTTGCTGCAGGCAGAGTCAGTGAATGGTTGGAGTCAGGATGGCTGAGCTGTAAAGGGGAATAAACCAGGACCCTTTTCATGCTGTGATAAGCAAGTTGTCTGTCTCCTGGCTCATTTCTGCCCTCTAACATAAAGGCTGCTGCAACGCTTCACAAAAAGGGTTATTGGGCACTGGAATGAGCTGCCCATGGAGGTGGTAGAGTCACCAGTCCCCGGAAGTGTTTAAGACTGGATATGACAGCGAATGCCATGGTCTAGTTAACAAAGTCTTCTTAGGTCACAGGTTGGACTTGATCTAAAAGGTCTTTTCCTTTCTAGTTGATTCTGTGGCTGGGTTTGGGTTGAGCTCTGAGGTGAACATTTTTGTATGTGAATCAGCTTCTCTTCTGTACAATTTTTTAATTAATATTTTTGCTGTTACTGTTTGTTTCCTTATCTCATTGCTGTTTCCAGTGTATTGTTCTTATTTCAATGTGTGATCTTTACCTTTTGTGTTTCCAATTCCCCTCTGCTGCCCACCACAAGAGAGAAGGGAGGGACAGGTGAAGAGGGAATGAGCAGTGGGGCTTGGAGAGTTTCAGTGAGAGCACTAAATTGGGGAGTTCCATTCCCAAACCACGATAACTTTAATTGGCTCCTAATGTGGAGCTCAAAGAGATAACAACAGATTTGACCAGAGCAGGCTGGACACAAATTCTGTGTAAGCATTTGTTGTATTCTATCCAGAGCCCCTGGTCATACAGTTGCTTGGTCTGTTCAGATGGCCGTGGTCCCTGACCCTGTGTATCTTTCCATATCTGCACTGTGTGCCCATCATGATGCTCTTTCTCAGAGCAGGGAGAGGGATCAGGATTGCTTTGTTGATGTACCCTGAGATATCAGCTCATGACATGATAACATCCAGGGCAATGAGGGTCGTTTGGGATGTGTGTTCAGTGTTGCTTTCCTACCCTTATCTGGGGTGCTACCTTTGTGATTCTATTAATAATAGTGGGGAAAACAGCAGAGGATATTTTTCCTCCCCTTTCTCTCCTTCAGGTTTATTATAACAGTTTTTCAGGATTTAGAATTTCTCTTAGATGTTAAGGCAAGCATGTCCTTGTTGCTAGCTCTGCCAAGTCTCCTCAGTGCTGTCACACTCTGTTTTGTTTAGAGTTACAAAATAGATTCTTAGGAGGGTCTTTCAGAGATCTGCCCTGAGGGTGGATAGCTGTGAATGGCATGGAAGTTAGGACAAAATGGACCATCTTTTGAAGGATTATTCTTCTCCAGCAGTTTGGAAGTTTACCCCTGATACAGGACCCTGATAAAGTGACAGAATATTTGGAAGAAAAATGCTTTAAGAGCTCAAAAGAGGTGCAAAGTCATGCAGTGTGCTGGGCCCTGGCTACTATTTATCAGACACTGCCTGATACTAGACAGCACCCTCAGGGGCAGGAGGAGAAAAGCAAGACAAAATCTGTTCATTTAGGAAGGGATGAAGAGGAAGTAGGCCCCAAAATCCATTGTCCTCTGGGTTATGGGCCCAGTAGACTTCCTCACAACTCTTAGAGCCAATTAAATGTTTACTGAAGACAATATGTACATATCATATAAATAAAATATCTGCCTTCAAATAATGGCTGTGGGACACCTAATGAAGTGAAATACAGTGATATGCTAGCCTAGGTATGCAACTCTAGTCCAAAATATGTCGTGTCTAAGCATGGACAGGAGTTTTTCCAGCAGCCTGGGTCTTTTGTTATGGCTGGGAATGAGTTTAATGTGCCAAGTTAGAGAAGAGATGATGCTTACAGTGATCCTGCTGGAGAACTCTCCTGGGCATCCTTCAACTCACTGGGCTCTGAACAGGCTAGCTTACCCTGGCCCAAAATGATTTTGTGGATTTGGTACGTGTTTCCCCATAGCTAATGGACCCTCACAGGGCACAACTTACAGAGCTGCAAGAGCTCACTGGGTCTGTGGCAGCCAGATCCAGCAGAGTGACTGCACTCAGCCCAGTGAGCCTGGCTGAACCCAAACCCTTCCTGGGAATGCTGAACTTATTATCCTGTGCTCCCCAATACACTGGGGTTTGGGGGTTTAGTGTTCTACTCCCCCATTACCCTATGCAATTATGTCCTGCCTAATGCCTGGTATTTTCTGTGTGCTGAATGGAGCAAGTTCGACTTTTCAGACTTTTTCCCAGTCAATTACTGTTCTCACTCATTTCTAATGCACAGGCTCAAATTTAGGAATTCCTCATCTAGCAATTGCCCTTCTACTACGAAATTCACCATGTGTGCTGTGTGAAAAAAAAGTCCTCAAGGGTTTAAGGATGTCAGCTAAGTTTTCTGGACGCATTTGTTTTCTCTCTTTTGTTTTTTTTCTTTTTTCATTTTTTGGCAGCTGGAGTTGTCTAATATCTTTGTTTTTCAAAATCAGAAATGAAAGGGCAGCCTATAAACTGTCCATTTGTATAACCAGCCTGTAATTATATCAACATTCAATTTTATAGTTAAATTAGAGACTGGTTTTCCTTTTTTCAGCACTGAACTTATGCTCTTCCCAGCACTTCTTTGTCACCTCAGTTTCTGCTTTTGTGAACATTCTCACACAAAAGCTTCCATTCTGATTATTCTGAGAAGTTTATGAATCAGAAAAAATTGCCCTCAAGATTGAGCTGAGGATTCCTCATGAATAAATGAATCTTCTGGTGATATAATCCAACAGTCTTTTCTTCATGAGCTTCACAGTGAGGAAGACAAAACTTTGTACTAAGATTTAGAAGCAGCACTATTGGGATTGTCAGTGTAAACTGTTTTTTGTCTTGAGCTGGGAACTTAGGACCTCACCTAAATTTTAAATCAGTTGCAAAATTTTGAAACAATTAGAAGAGGAATACATCAAAAAGACATTTCTCTCCTGATCATACTTCCATATGCTGAAAGTAGCCTGCTGTCTGTTTTTTTCTGTCTTAAAAAGAAAGAGAATTTGAGCTTCAGATACTGAAAAATACCTGAGGATCAGGTCTCAGTCTTTTGTATATATACATATATAAGCTGCAGTATCTATATTAATTTCTTTTTATATACCTTTTTCTAAAATTCCAAATCAAAAGTGTACCTGATGAGCTTCATCTTTAATTACCCATTAACTTCCATCAAAACTGGCAGAGCCTTCACATGAGCTGAGTTTACTGGCATGAGTGCTTTTTTACAGAGTAGGTTTTCTCTCTCTCCCTCTGTAAAGGCAAACAGCAATGCAGGGAGAGGACAGAGAACTGACAGGAGCTTATTGGCTTCAAGAGCATCCCCTGATTACCTGTAAGAGATATGGTGTTTGATGAATGCTCTGAATATTAAACGTTTGGTTTCCTGTTTGCCTTTACATTTTGACACCATGTAATCCTATAGAAGTGAAAACAAGCAGGATCCGGTCTGAAGTTTTAATCATTCCAGCGATTTTCCTGTTCTGAATCTCATTGCTATTTCCCTCACAACTTCCCAACATCCACCTTTGTAGTGTGTGTGATTAGCTCTTACGACTTCCAGCATTTCCACCACGGGGGTTCAGATCTGTCTCTGAAAATGGACCCAGTTTTGCACATCCCACTTGTAATCGGGAAGTAGACCCAGTTTTGTGAGCCATCATTTCATCTTGGTTTTTCCTTCTCAGCTTCCAGTCATTTTCATCTATCTCTCCTCACTTTGCATCTCCCTTAAAATATGCTCAGACAATTTGTTTGTAAATATACCAGTCATGATACCAATAATCTAAGTAATGTTTTCTTTAGAAGCATAAGACCCCCAAACTCATTCTCACTTCTTGGTATTTGGGAACATGAAAGGAGTTGGATTTTGATCTGCTTAACTTTGAGTCGAATATTTTATGAGTTTGGCAAAATTCCAGCAAAAATAGACTTCCGTTATAAAATTCTACAGTAAAAATGAGCTTGTAGTTTTATGAATACCTTTTCTTTGGCTGTTACTCCAGGTTTTTCTAATAAAATTTATGCCAATGTTCTGAAGAATTTACTACAAACTGGTAACTTGATGCTTTTTAATATATTCACAGAATACAATAAACAAAAACTCAAAATTATATAAAAATATTACTTTAGAGGATCTTCTAGAATCACTATAGGTGCATATGGAATTCCTGGATTTCAGTTTTTTCTTGGGTTCATGTCTATTATAATTTGCAACAGAAATCTTCATTATGGATAGTTTTCTTGCTGTTCAGGGTGTAGTCTGAGTTGACTGACATGGAGAAATAAAAATGAGAGAGCTTATTTAATTCATTCCAGCTTATCAGAAACTTCTCACCACAGATGATTCGGGTTACTTCAGAATATCTAAACCAGCACTTTCTTCTCCTATTTAATTTCCTTTCTCTCTGTTTTTCTTTTCTAATACATCCATTTCTCACTCCATTAGTAACAAGTTCTCCCATATCACTTGGATATTGAATTGAGTTCAAATGGGTACAAATGCTCTTTTGAGTCACATTTAATATTGTCTGAAAATCCCAATGAAGCAAAATACTCATCTTTTTTATTTCTTGACAAATTGCATGAGAAAGTTCTGCACAACTCAGTAAAAATCAATATTTTTTGTAGGCCTTTTTTTGCTGAAAAGACTAGAAATAAAAGCTGCCATTTTAGCTTTCTCACTCAATGTCTTTCTCTGAACCTTTTTCTATCACCTTGGTATAGGTGCAGTGCTAATATATATATTTGTCTTACTGAATTCCTCAGCTAAAATAACTGAAGTATAACAGCCTTCCTTGTAGTAAACTGTCCTGTGGCAACACCTGTATCCCATTCTCAGTGCTGCCTGCTGCTGTGATGCCAGACTGTCTTGGGTTTACCCCTTCAAGAGGGTGTTTTGGGCTGGTAAGTGTAGCCCTGGGGCTGTATTAAGCTGAATATTAGATTTCCACTATTTTTAATACACTGCAAATATTGGGAAAATATTCTTGCTTCTGGAACTCCTGGTTCCTGGGGAGTAATTTGCTTGGAAAGAGACCTAAACTATTTTGAGTCCTAAACAAATACATTTAAAAAATATATATAATATTATACAGACCAGTTCTTATCTTATGGTCCGTTACGCTTATCATGATAAAGCTATTGGAAGTTTTTTTCAATTCTGTGACAGTGCCTTATCTCATTTGTTTTCTTCTTGCTCAGTTTTTAAGGAATTGTGGCTACCACATATGTGGGTTTCATTTCTGATAAGAAATCTGATATGTAACCTTGTGCTGGATGAGGATGTTTGCCATTTGACTGCAGATATCACTAAGTCATTGGTACATAATTGGTGAAAAAGAGATCTCAACCAAAAGTGTTCATTGCTCCTGTTTCTCTTGCTTGCAACCTGCCCTGTTCATGCCACTGGAAAATGACAATATTAATAAAGAGGAAAAATCTCAATAGTTTTGAATAGCTGTCCTTGTGCTGACCTTATTTACTGCCTAATCCTTCTTTTCCTCTTTCCTACAAAGGAATTTTGAGGAAATATCCAGGCAGTTCCCAAGCATGAGTTTGATGAAAACAAGAGTCTTTATTAACTTCAGTGTGAGCACAGCAATTGTAAAAGACGGTTTCAGTCTGAGCAGAGGAATTCTCATGGTATGTCACATAACTCCAGGAATGTATATTCATCAGCCCCCTTCTGTTCCTGGGATAAATTTCTGTTGTTGATATCAATAAGGTGTTAAGTTAGGAATGCTTGTGGATCATAGCTGTGCGAACTGATTTTGGAAACCAAACCTAACTCCTATATATTAATCACCAACTTTTGACCTTGCTCTGCCTTCTGCATCCTTCCCTTCACCTCATTACCTTCCTTCCAGCAGTCCCAGCCCAGACATGTGGGAAAGCTGTCCCTGGATGAAATAGTGACCTAGTGCAGTGGCTTCCACAGACCTGCATTTCAAAAAAGGTGGAACTGGCTCTCAGAGATACCAGTTCCCAAATGTGTTACATCACCCTCCTCAACACCATCATCTGTGCTCTGTATTCCTTGCATGAATCAAGGAGGATTTTGGTATGTAGGAACTGTACTCTTAATAGAACAGTTTCATTGTTGTCACATGGAAGAATGATTTGCTATTTTAGAATAGGTTGGGGAGGAAGAGAATCAAAATGCTCTGCAATTAATTCATAAGCTCTTCTGAGGTTTACCTGGCAATGGATTAGAAGAAGATTAATTTACAGTGTAGGTAACACCCTATAGCTATGATTTCTTTTATCTGATGTGGTCTTGTAGAAGAGCTCTCCTTCATTCCTAGAGAGGTTATTTCAGAGAGACATTTGCATTTATGGTATTGATTAAGTAGATAGTTGCCAAATACATCTGTGTAATAGTTCCATAAATAATGACTGCCACTGCAGTAATTCTCATGCAGTGCAAAGTGCACGTTTGGTCTTTGAAAGAGAGAGAGATGGACTGCAGGAACAAAGCTTCTCATAATTGCTGTGCAAGAGAATGAGGCATCACACAGAAAGGTTTTCTGTCCTTCCCTTAATGCTTTGCAAAGGCAAGATTTTCTGAGACTTCCATAGCTGTTATCACTTCCATCTCAACACTGAGGGCTCAATAAAATGTTACTGAAATCCTTCTTTTTCAATATTACATCATGACATAATAACTATGGAGGCAGATTTTAAATTGTCATGTAAATTGTCTCAGCATTAGCTTTGAAAGTTTATTATTGCTTTATAATATTCCTTGCTCTTAAGCTTCTTATTTAGAGAGACAGCATGTGTATTTGGAATAAATGTGATAAATTGAGAGATTAAGTTAATATTTATGCTATCAAATCTCTTTATTTGGAAGCCAGTAAAAAGCTAGGGTTTACAATTTTTGTTGTTATTTAGTTATTTGTGTGTCTATGCATGTATTTATGTGTGTATGTGTTTTAATTTCAGTCCATACAAGTGCTTGAAATGTTGAATTGTAAAGCTTGTCCCAGGCCATCTGGTGATTTCCCAGAAATCCTTGGAAACGAATCCTGAAAGTACATGGAGAATACTACGAAGGTTCTTGTACGTACCACAAGAAAATAGACTGCCATTGAGAGTTTTAAATCAATATCCCCTATCTTTCCTTGCAATTTCATAAGAGGATGAACACATTTTTGGGAACAAAAATATTGCACACCTTCTCAAAAATGCTAGTCACCATTTTATTGAGCACTTTTCCACAATGTTAGCGGATAATATGGAGTTCTGGTTTCAATTTGTGAGACATATTTTAAAGTTGAACGTGAGATATTTGTGTCTTGCCGACTGAGCAAAATTTCTGGGTTTTCTCAGTTATGAGGGATTCTTATTTCATTGCATTTCATGCTTATTCATTTCTGTGATTTGGAATATATGTTAAGTCTGTATTTCCTCCTGACCTGTGTAGTCTGTGAACTCCAGGATTTGTGATAAGAGATGGTCTTCAAAGCTATCCATCATGTCAGAATGAGATACAGCAAGGACAGACATGAAATTATTGTAATATTTTTCTCACTAGATACATAAATCTCCTACAAATCTAAAATATTGTGTGAAGTTTTTTACAATTTTGAAGGTACGTTAGAAGCATTAAATATGAATGTGTAAATTAAAGTTGCATTTTAATGCTTACTCTTCTGTAAGTTACAGCTGGCCCATGTTGGCTTTTTGACTTATGTAAGGAATAATAGACTTACAGGTCATGTATTTTTGAAAAGGGCAGTCAGTATGGTGCAGGAGAGCACGGCTTTGCTGCATTCAGATAGCAAGTACAATTATATCTACTCCCCTTTTGGAGATATATATACACACACATATGTATGTATAATATATATATTATGTGTGTGTGTGCAGGTGTGTTTGTGTGTAGCTGTGCCAGAAAGGAAGTGTCTCAGTTAATTTGCTGTCACAGAAGCCTGGTGACCTCTAGTAGTGATAGTCAAGTTAGTTACATGGGTTTTTCACATTCAGAAGAACAGGCATGTTTTTTTTTGTTTGGTTTTGGTTTGTTTGTTTGTTTGTTTGTTTTTTCCTTGTGGAATAAATGGAATAAAATTGTTCAGCTGCCCCTCAGTAAATAAAAAAAAACCCTGCTGTAATAAGCTTGTAGATGTGTACAGGGCTAAGTCACCCATTGAAGCCACGTGTCTGATCTTGAGAAATACTAGATTTGGAAGAGATTGACCCAAACAGAGATTTGCCTCATTATTTTGAAATGCTTCATAGAGAGTGTCTTATCTAAACCAAGACAGAGAGTCTTTCCAGTATTATCCTTGGGAGATTCTCATTAGAGTTTTCTAATTCTCCCACCTCCCCATTCTTCTTACCTTTCTACATTCTCTCTTTTCCTTTTCCCTTCCTTTCTCCTTCTCTCCTTTGGAAAATGCCAGACATCACCAGGGAGATCTTCCTTTTAATGTGCATGCAGGATTCCATCAGCTCTGTGTTTGAAAGCATCACTGCCCCAAACATATTGTGTGTCCTGACATTCTATGATAAAACCAAAGATTTTTCCCTTAAACCTGCAGCCCATAAATGATTCTGTGATGCTATCTTTTGAGTTATGCATGAGGAAGATGCTCTGATGTGCTATTCAAACATGAGTTCATTCTAAGTCAGAGGCACTAGTGCTCAGGGAAGAGAGATTTTTCTATGGGATGAATGCTGTAACAATGGTTGTAAAGATAAAAATGTTCATACTAGCCGACCAGGAAAGACAAGGATTCTGCTATTTAATAACTATGACAAAGACTCATAAATACCACAAAGCATACAGCATGGTAAGGAAATTAAATAGAAAAGGAATGAGATAAGAAAAAGAACATCTTTTCCTGTCAGTTCATATTTACTTAAATTTTTATCTCTGACCTCTCTATAAAGCAAGATTTTCATTGTTCAGTCCCTGAAGAGATAAATTCTATTCTTTCAAATAAGAATAGAAGCAATGAAGAAACATGAATGCAACCAATAGAAGTATAAGGACAGCCAGTTGGCCCAACCATGTCAAGACATTTTGCTTTGATCTGCAGCACCAGAATACCAAGCAGGAAGGAGATGCAATAGGCACTGGCTAACCCTTATGTGCAATGCTAATCATGTCTTTCACACCCTTTAAGAAAGCTGAGGTTTTCATTAATCAGTTTTTAGGAAGCCTGGCACACTCAGTCCAAAACCAGGAGGAATTCCATGACCTGGATATTATTGTCCCTGATTAAATAAGGTATTTTCTTAACAGAGCTTGTTATGCAAGCTTGTCACTCTTTCAACTAGGTAATTTCCTTCTAATTTTAAAACTAAAAAGGCGTTGCATAGCTCTTTCTTGGGAACTAAGAAAAAAAAAATCAATGGAAAAAGGCAAGATATTCTATATTCTGTGGTTACTTTTAGAATTTCAGATTGACTTAGAATGGTTAGGTTTATCATGTTCCTGTTTTACTTCATCCTTTTTCCAATCATAAAGGATAAATTTTGAGTTGTTTGTTTTGTTTAGAAAAAACTCTTGGCCGATTTTTTTCAAATTTTCATGCAAAAAATATTACAAATTTTACAATATTACAAAAAAAAGGGTTTTTGCTTCTGGGGGTGTAGGTGGATTAATTTTGACTTTGTGCAAATATGAATTCACCACCCACTCTTCCTGAAGACTTGCTCTCAGGCAGATGCTGCCAGCCTAGGCTGTGGCATTGATGCAGTGAATGCAGTGGTGAAAGTTCCTGCTGCCTCTTATGGCTGTCAGGTTATTTCCAGAACCAGGAGGAATCCACTTGTATATCCTCTAATTTAGATGCTTTGTTATGAGTTAGCCAAAATGAAGAGTTCCTTTTTGATGAGAAACAAGGAAAAAAAAAAGGACCTGATTTAATACAGACATTTTGAAGAGGGACACCTGCATTCAGTTTTCATATTTAATAATTCCACACCTCCGCTAAAACGATTTAGCATAAAATTGTATTGCATTCTTTTCTTGCTTTCATTTTGGATTAACATATCTCAGTGCATTTTAGTTAGCTGTAGTTCATGGCTTTGCTGTAGAACTCCCTGATGAAAAAATGTCTGTCTGTGTATGTGCGTGTGCTTTAATGCTGCTTACTCTTCTCATCAGCACAGCGTAGTTTCATGCATCGTATCAACCTCAGTGCATGCAGCCTCTTTATGCCATAGATCAAACGGGAGAGAAAAGAATGGAAAATTTATTTTCCAAAGTGTTAGTAAAAAGCTTATTTCTCCAGCATAATGGAATCCAGGTAGCTGGCAGGCAGGCTTATGAAACGTCAGATCTCCCAGGCTGGTGCACAGTTTCAATTCAATAATTATTCTCATTCCCACTATGGAGCTACTCAGCAGCAAGTGGCGCATCCAAACTGCACCCCGTGACTGGAATGGCATTAAAAAAGAAGGTGAAAGAGTTCTTCACCTACATGCTAATTTTCTTCCTTGCAGTGAAGGCTCAAGCTCGCGTTGCTGAAAATAAATAATTACCAAACGTGATTGGAGACTGGAGTGGCCTTGTGATTCAGCGCCACTCTGAAATCAACCTTGTAACAATCCAGTGTAATAATCTGCTTGATGCAATGAATGGGCTCTAAAGTCCTTAGTCCTTCAGGAGGCTCCAGTAAAATTAAAAGACAATGCAGGCTTCCTGTGGGCATGCTTGGCCGCATTAGTATGCGGCGGCATGGACTGACAAGGCATCTATAGCCACTGCTGCCCGCTTCGTTTACAGACCTGCCAATAGTGGCCAATAATTGCCTATGAAAAGCCATTATACACTGGCCCCATAAAGCCACACAAATTTTCATGATGTTTCACTTAAAAAGTGCTTGTTTTGCAGGATAGAGGCCATGTCAATAAAATGGATTGGATGTCACTTAAACCAAGTGATGTGCTAATCTCCTGGAGGCCTTGTGTCCTTAATCTCTACAGGACACAAGTCAGTTTAGAAGCATTAGCTGTTCTCACAGGTAGGAACTATTGAGCTCTTTAATGTAAATTCAAAGGCAAAGCTTATCAGTGTGTTTCAGAAATTGCTTCAGTGTGGTTGCTGTCTATGGGAAAAAAAATCCACACACTTCCCCCAAAATCCCTGGGCAACCTCCAAGCTTTCACTGTGCCCGCGAGCACCTTTTAATTATAAAGAAATTGTTTTTGGTGATATGTGCCTTGTGACCAATTGGATTAGAGGCATTTCTTCTGGCTATTATTAAGCTAACTTGACTATTGCCCTTGTGTGGCTGAGCATGATCAAAATGTAAAGTATGGGAGAGCATCTAAATTATGAACCATAGTGCAGAGCTCCTGCAGACTGAATTCTTTAGTTCATTAAAAAAAGCTTCAATGACTAGTAATACTGTAATGAAAGGGCAGAATAATAGGCACAGGATCAAGGATTCTCTGGTTCATTGGGGTGAGTTACAAAGACTGTTGGAAGATTCAGACTGGGATTTTTAGTGTTTCAGTGGCTTGGTCATTATTAGACAACAGGTAAAGCCACTGGAAAGCTGTAGACAATATGTAACTCCTCAGAGGGCCATAAAGATGAAGAACTGAAGTCTCCCTGGAATGACTGTAATAATCTGCTAAATATTCTGATCTATTAAAATACATTTTCTGGTGTAATTCCTTCCCTATTTATATTTTCTCTCCTAACTAATGATTGCTACTTTTCTACTCATTTGAGTGGTAGCAAGTTTTTTATAAAGAGCTGATCTGTGAGCTTGTAAATCCAAGGAGCAGAATGCTTATGTGTATTTCTGACATTCTGAGCTACCTCACTCTGAAATCATGAACTGAAACCAGTGCAAATGGATAAGGTCCATTTGTTATTCCATTGTTGCTTACTGGGAGCAGTATTTTCTGGGTGGGACTATATTTGGAATTAATTGAATGATAACAGGGACCCAACTCTTCAAAGTATTTTTACTGTTCATACCTAGTACGAGGAGGGTAGAAATGGGAGTAAGAACAGAGGAACTTCTAAGAGATCTGAAATGTGTTTATCACAAGAGAAGAGGGTTTGTTTCATAGAAGCAGAAGCTAATTGCAAGCAGTAACATCCAAACATGCTTCAGCTAAAATAATTTATTAGTAAAATAAAGTTTTTCAGGTATTAGAAAAAAAGACCAGAGTACATCCTCAATCTTCTGTGTGATAGGCCACCACCATGTGATTGAGAAGATTTATGGAGACTGGACAGTATCATTGCTAGGATTACCTCACTGAAACATTTACCACTGCAAATAACAGCCTTGCTGTGGAGGTTGAATTAACTCTTTTGTGGCATTGAAGTTCTTAAGATTTTTACCATGTCCTATTATTAAAAACAAAAAAAAAACAAAAAAAAAAAAAAAAAAAAAAAAAACCACAAGAAAAGTCTCATCAAGTAACTTCAAATTCTCATTATATGGCAAGGTATAAAGCATCGGTCAGATACTCCCCATTTATCACACACAGAACTAGGGGTTTGGGAGGTGCAGTCATAAACTATCATTGTTCCCATTCCTAGGTACTGAAAAGCCTCTTCCATATTAAAATTGATCACAGTCTATTTGTGCTTACCTGTTTAAACACTGTTATTTTCCTTTAATACAAATAAATGCCTCTACTTTATCTTGTTTTTCTCTTGGGATATGCGTAGGTCAATTTACCTCCCTCTGGCATTTAGCTAGATTGAAAAGCCAAGGCCAGGAAGGTTCTTGTTTTTAGACTCACTTTTGATATATTCTTTTGATTACCACAGTAGTCCTTCCCTATTTATTAAATCTTTTTTTTTTTTTTTTTAATGTTAAATGGAGTAACATTTTAAAAACTTGAGGTATCACCAGTGACTTAAATAGCTGCACTGCCTTTTGGCAATTTCTGCTGGTAATATTTTGTGTGATGGATACTAGGATTACATTGTCTTTTCCCTCACCATGTTACCCAGTACCCAAAATTTTGTTATACAGAGTGGCTGAATTTTTTCCCTCTGTCCCTGTGTTACATTTTTCTGTGGCATTGGAAAAGAGAATAGGAAAAAATTATTGACAGTAGCCTGTAATGTATAATCTCATTTTATACCTGTGGCACATCCCCCAGTGCCATCCCTTTTCCCCCTCATGACATATAAATGTGTCTTGCTGTTATTGATTCAGTTCAGCATTGTATTATGAAGAAATGCAATTAGTATCCAACATATTTTTGTATGCCAAGGGTAGCTGTAAAATTATTAAATAAGATTGATCCTCAAAGAAAATTTGGAGAACCCAACTATTGATCTCATTCCAGTGCAACTACTGGTACAGGACAACCTGTTCTCTGGTGAGGACCTTTAGTGTTTGAGATTTCCTGTACTAGTCCCTGTCTTTTCCAATTGTACATTATATACAGATTAATTATATAATTATATACAGAGAGTAAATAATCTGCGGTATGAGCCACAGAGATTCCCCTCCAATTTGATCAGGTGAGGCATAACAGAAGGGATACCTTTGAGAGCAACCAGAGAGAGCTCAGCACCATTTTTAGCCCCATGTCCTGTGCAGGGCTGGGTGTGTGACACAGGCAGCAAGGAGTTAATGACTCTGAGTACCAAGGTGCTCCTGTGCCAGAAGTGTGCAGCTGTAATAAATTGGCTAAAACATTAGCAGTATAAAGTAATTCAAGATTAAATTTTATAGCTCATATTTTTACAGTGAGCATTACGCACTGATACAAGATATTTCCAGCTCCTATTTCACACCATTTAAGACGAACTCTCGTTTTCGCTGAAATCCCCTCTTGTTGGCCCAAAGCCATGTCATATGTGAGAAGCTAAAAGCAAGGAAAAACACATTTAGAAACTTGAACTAGAACTGTCTTCAGCTGAATATATTTTTAATCATCTTATTTGGCAACTGTTAAATAATCCACACTGTATCCTGTTTCTAACATTCCACTGTTGCAACATGAAACAGTTCTTTCACAAACATCTCTGGTGTTTCTTCATTCTTTTGAGATAACAGGAAAATATTGTGTCTTAAAAATGTATCTTGATGCCACCGTTTCATAACCTTTGACTTTGACTTCCTTTTGAGCTAGTAGGGTAGTAAAGAGCAATCGATCAAGTTGATCTATGTGAACTCAAGGAAAAAGTATATGCTGACCATAAATCAACTTATGCTGAGATTATTTTACTGCTCTTCTGATTTTTATTCTCTGAAGCATCTAATCCAAAAATGTCATGTCAATCAAACACATAATATTTTATAATATCAGTTTTTCAATGTATTGGTTTAGTTGGAAAAAAAAAGTGGAATCCATGTTGTAATTAACATCTGTTAATTGCAGATCATCTTTTAGTAGGATAGTAGGCACAGGAAACAGTCTTTCTTCACCAGCCGTGCTTTTAAATTCTCACATTTCCTCTTCAGATTCATAATTTCTGATTATGGATCTATCTCAAAAAGGGGATGGGGGGGAAGTGAAGAACTGATCCAGGTTAAAATCTTACACTTGGTCTCAAGAAAAGGCTTTTTTCACCTTTGCTAGGACCTACAGCACATGGTTGTGCTAGGGTGGGATTTAGGATGAACAGTAAGGATTTGGGGAAAGAAAGGCTTGCATTTAATTATGGGAATTTCTTTTTCCAAGGAAGGAAAAAGCAGCATGATAAAATAAGAAGGGAAAAGTCAAAACCTTGAAGATTTTAGAAGTACAGGTTTACTTTTGCTAAGGAGACAAGTTCTGGTACTGACATTTGTCTTTAGAGTGTTCAGATTTTAGCATACTTCTGCAGCCTTCAAACTGATGTTCAGCAATTGGAAAATACTTTCTACTTTGAATGGAAATTGGTCATGAATGTTGCTGTTGGGTTGGATTTGCTATCCTTCTAATACCTGTTTTTAGGCAGTAAAAACAAAAGCCAGCCTGACAGGCCCTTAGTATATTTGAACAGAGAAATGTATAAAGAGAAATACCTTGAGGGGCAAATATTGAAAAAAAAAACCCTTCTTGGAAGGAAAAAAATCTAGCAGAGAACCGATTTACGAAGTGGTGGCATAATCTGTTAATAGCTGTGCAAAGTTTAAAGTGGTACAAGGTCAATATGCTATGAGGGTAAATTAGTACTAGGTACACAAAGCAATCACAGAAATAATCATGCTATGGAAACCATCAACATTTCAAGTAGTGAGAGGAGAGCTTTTGCACACTGAAACTTTTCAGTGTCACCTTTGTGAGGACTGCTCTGAAACTTCTTCTCCCGAATAATCACTTTATGTTGTCTTTTTGTGTGTGGCATGGTTTTAATTTACGTTTTCCTCTCGCAATAGAATGGTGTCCCCATTCTATAGAGAGCGTCTGGACTGCTGCCCATCAGTATAGCCTCTTACAGCTTGCTGATGTAAAATCTCACTGTCATTTTAGTGGGTTTATGGCCTCTCAGAAACTATTCTGTCCTTCTGATATTTGCCACCAGTACTGCCTAACCACGTGCTTCTAAAACTGTGCCCTCAATCCCCTCCTTTTTCTTAACAGAAGTGTAAAGGAAATGGGCTCTTATGGGCTTCACTGTAATTAGGGGTCTTAAAATGCTCTAAGAGTAATAAAAGAAGCAACAGGGTTTTTTGTGGGTTTAGACTAAACTGGGTAAACTGTTCTTTTTTTTCACATGCTACCAAATGCCTTTTTTTTTAATAGACTGCTGCGGGCTTTGGTTTTTTATATGCGTTTTACTGGGTCATGGAGCTCTGGTAAAGTTGTTTCCTTTAAAGCATAAATGGAAAATATCTGCTATTTATTTATTTTGATGTATTTATTGCAATTACATTTGCAACTCATTTTATCTCACAGATTTTTATTTCCTTCTGAAGGAAGCAAAAAGCAAAATAAACATCTTTTGAGACTGAAGCGTTTTCTCTGGAGAAAGAGAAAACACTTCTTCCAAATTACTGAGAAGGTGGCTGTGACAGAAAATGTCAGCACTTGCTTTTGTTGAAACTTTATGGAACATGGAGCAATGGAGGGACAAAACAAACTCCCAGTCCTTTTACAATGAGGGTCTTTGTGGGGGAATTTGCAGCCATGCAAATTGTGCCTACCACCTCAGAGAATAACAGGTCCCTTTGCACTTACTTTAGATAAAAGAAGTTGGCTATAAGGTTTTTAAATTTACTGCCAAGTTAATATTAATTATTATTTGTCTGGGGATTTGGAGAGGAAATAAATTAAGGCAAGTTTTATCTTTAGGAATCTCTGGCCCAGTCCAGGCTTACGACTTGAGATAGTGAAGCCGATTGCTGACAGACATTTTGGCTGTGGAAAATTCCTAAACAATACAGACACAGAGAAATACTATTGAGGTAAATTCCCTTTCAGGAAGTATCAGTGTTTAGTCCAAACATCAGTGAACCCACTTGGAATAAACTGGTAGGTTGATTTGAGGATGAGTTTCTCCTCTTCTTCATCCAGCATGTTTATAGTATGTTTTCAGTCTCTGTTAAGAAGCAGGGAATTTTAAATAACTTTGTGTAAAATCCAAGCTAAGTTTTCTAGTACGGTGTGTATGCATATTCCTGAGTTTTGCTTTATGTTTGCTGTGTGCTCTTGTCTAGAGACAGATTTTGGGAGGATTTTAGAAAACAGCCAAAAGATTTCCTGTCTTCTGACTGACACCATCAAAATGAAATGTTCCGCTCCCAGTTCACGGATGGTTGTTCTGGGAATTGCATCAGTTCCATGCTGTGCGAGTGAGGGATCTGCATTTCTACAAACCTTAGAATGGATGATTATTTCTTGCCTCAGGGCAAAAATCCCCCACCAACAGGAAGTAACTCTGAACAGAGTACACACCACCCAACTGGAACAGCACTTAGGAATGACACCATGCAAGAAGGAGCATGTGAGGAGCAGGTTCTCTCTTCAGTTTTCCCTGGGTATCAGACTGATCAGTGTCAGTGTTTCTCTCTGGAGGTGATGTGTGTCAGCAAAACATACATAAACAGTCAGAATTGTTATTTAAGGCCTAAGCTCAGGGCTTCGGGGATGGATGTGGCTTACTGGCTTTCAAAGATAATTCACTGACCCTCCTTCTGAAGAGTATCTAAAAGGCAACCCTACTCATAAGGATGATCTAAAATTTTCCTCACGAATTTGTCTTCAGCTCACATTACAGACACATCACCTTCATAGCTTGCTTTAGGCAACCTTATCTTAGAGATGCTCTATATTACTTTTTGTTTCAGTGAGTGAAACACAACAGTAAATGCTGCTTATCCTCATTCTTCTACCTCCAGCTTCTTACACCACAATTGCCTAATGCATCCAACCTAGTAATCAAAAAACAAACGTATAAATCTGTATATCAATCACATCCATATAGATACACAACAGAGGACTGTTGTGTATTATACTTTTTCTCCTGTTATTTGACAGAACTAGGAGGCATGAAATAGATACAATATATTTCACGGCAGGAGTGTTTACATCTATATATATATTTTTCAATTTTGAGTACAATATTCAAATGAAATTATTTCCCTTGCAAAACATTTTACTGTTACTAATACTAACAACAGCTCATTCCCCTCATATCCACTCTCCAGTCTGTGGGATCACAACATGATAAAAAAAAACTACACAGAGGTTTTTTTTTTTTTATAAACACAGTCTTATTCCCATAAAAGGTTGGTCAGAGAACTGAAAATCATGTTTGGATTTCAGCACAGCAACTCCCACTAGCTGAGAGCTGATAAAGCTTTTAGGAATCTCTCATGATCCAAATGTCTGAAGTGATCCTTGATACCCAGCAGCCAATTGAGCTGTGGCTGTCCACCACTCAGTGTATTAGGATGAAGATATAAACAGAGCCATTTCTATTTTTTACAGTTTCCCTAATATGGATAATTGCACAGAGTATTACTTCAGCTGCCAAGATGATATAACCACACAGAGCTGCAATTTCAAAGAATACATTTTTGAGAGCTCAGTGTGGTGCACGTTCCTTCTTATGTCATGTCTGTTCTATTTTTTCCCTATGTAAATAGCTTCTAACTTCTCTTCTTTCCTTCTGCCCCTCAAACAGCAGGCTCTGTAATGTCAAAGAAAGGTAGTACTAAGCACAAGCCTATTTTTCCTGAGCTACAAAAACCCACCTCAAACAAGAATATCTGCAAACCTAACCCTGTTATTGATCTTAATCTCAGGTACCCTATGTATTTTGACTCCTCATATTCTGAAAGAGAGGACTTGTTTTTATTTTTACTGCTGATAGGCCAGGCACCCCGGCTTGTGTAGGCAACTATCAACAGAGGTAGGGTGGAGAATAAGCCTCAGTCCTGCCTTCCTGGAACAGTGAACACTCCTGACTGCATTTAATGCACTTTCTTCACTGTGCAGGCTACTTTGTTTGGATAACAGAAAAAATCAGGTGCTTGGAAAGCAGAAATATGGAACAGTGTGAGCACTTTTCCCCAAAGCAGGTTCCCAGCTACTTTGGCTATGGGGTTTGTGTTGCCAGGTTTTCCAGTTCTGCATCTGTAAGCTGCTGCTGCTCTTAGAGGAAGTTTTAATTTCCATTTACAGTCATAGTGTATTTAAAGTGCTTTTAATCTGGTTTATTTTTTTTTTCTTAGTCACTTATATAGGAGTGACTCTTTGAAGGTAAAAAGCGATTTCAAGTTTGTTTGCTTTTAGTCTAAGGAATCAGGATGAATTATGGTGCATTTTTCAGTTGCATTCTGCTTTGTTCTGAATTTTCCCTTCCTCAAGGATCTATATTCCATTCAGTATGGAGTTTATACTGTGCTGTACCTCTTTTCTCCCCTCTCATTTCCTCTCACCTGCATTCCAGAGATTGACATCCACCACATCCCTCAAGGAGCCCTGTCACCCACCTTTCTGAAAACATTTGAATTTCAGTTTTATCATCTGAAAGAGATTGTTCCACTAATTGTATCAAATGTAATCTTGAGAGAAACCAACATAGCTACTATCAGAGCACCTCATAAAGTTTAAACAACAGGTCCAAGAGGTTCCCTGTCTTATTCCAAAGGACAATGGGAGATTTTTGTGTGTTTATGGCATCATACATACATGCATCATATTAACACAATAAATCATGTTTGTCTCTAGATACATTTCTGTGCATCAGCACCTGTGCAGACACTCTAGATGATCTTTATCTTCTCCCCCTACACCCTGCCTTGACTGACACCTGGCTGGCAGTTTTATCAGAAACAGGAATCCATAGCATGGGGGGAATTGTTATTGCTGTTTTGATGTGGAATTACCGCTGTGAACAAGAAAAAAGCAAGCTGCTGCTCCCTGACCCCACTCTCACACCTTGCCTTTTCTCAGGAGTGGCTGAATCCCTCCAGGGAGGTGTCTTGGGGCATCAGGGGCAGAGTGAAAGCTGCCACCAATATGTCTAATCACGCCCTTCCAACGGGGAGGGACAGAGCAACATGGGCAGGGTTTTGTCTGGGCATGGCTCCAGCATCTGCAATCATGCACTTAGGCAAAAATCTTTTTCTGGAGGTCTTTACTCAGGTTCATTGTTTCTGAATTCCAGCCAGCAAGTGGAAATTCACACTAGAAAGTGGGAGGAAAGTAAGTGGGAAGGCATCTGAAATAGAAAGGATAAAGGACAGAATAAATTGAGTGACCACGAGCATATATAGAACGAAGAATGAGAAAGCAATCATGCACTCCTGGAACTTAACAGGATTTATTTTAAACTCCAACTGCCTGTTCATGAAAGGCAGGCAGAAAGCAGAATAGCATTTTCCTAAGTATCAATTAGAGAGCTGCAGAAGGTGCAGGCCCAGCCAAGTGAAAAATTGTGTGTAATTTCTAGGTGGGTGACACTGGTGTTTCTCTTTTGGAAAATCCGTTCTACAAGGAACGAGGAAGAATCTTGAGATTCTTCTGAGAGAGAGCTAAAGGCACAAGATAATGCCAGCAGATTTGTTTGCATTAAGAGGGACTGTTCTTCAGTAATATTTTATTCCAATTTTTATGTCAGGAGGAAAAGCATGTTTTAATCAATTGATACAAGATCTAATACTCTTTTTTTTTTTCATAATACAGTTCCCTCACAAAATGAAAGTAACCCAACATTTAGAAAGACTAGCTCTCCACACTATAAAGACTTTCTAAATCCAGGAATATCCTTCCAGGTGAACAATTATCAAGAGGAATCCACACCATGAGATCTGAGAAAGTTGTAGCGTGCTTTTCCACATTTGCGCTTTCAAGGGGAGTATAGTTGTGACTTCACCTTGAGGCTTTAAAAATGAAAAAAAGGCTGGTTTTGCTCAAAAGGATACTGTCACGTACCAGGGGTCTTCTGGGTGTCCTTTTATTTTTTATTCTTTTGGCTAAGAACTGGAGTCATAAGCCTTTCCTGTGTGAAGTATACGGATAAACCCCCTGTCACGCGCTGTACTTAAGGAATTGAGTTTGTGTGGCAGAGATTAAACATGTAAGCAAGGAAAAGCTGCTAGTTTAAGAACTGAACCCTTCCTCTCCCTGGGTATCTAATTGATTGTGTGGAGGCTGCCCACACGCAGCCCTGCACACTGCTGGAAGCTGCTGATCCTCCCTCCAAGCTGGCTTGGCTCAGCGGGTGCCCACACATCCTTCCAGTGTCCTGACAACTGGCTTCGTGCTCACGGGGGGGATGAGCTGTCTGCCCCACACACCTCCTCAATCCGCATCATAACGTCGAGTAAATCAGGTGTCAGTGTGCGTGTCCCGACATGTTTAAAGAGGGAAAAGTGCTGATTTGCAACATAATGGGTAAATTGATGATTAGGCCAGCCAAAGAGCAGCGCAAAGCTGAGTACCTTAATTCCACAGCAAAGAGCGGCAAGAGCTGCATCCCGGTCTGCAGTGTCTGCCCCGAATCAAAAGCAGAAGATTTAAAAAAACAAAGGTAGAAAATCAGGCGCTATAAATAGTACTTGCCTTACAGAAATATAATGCTGTTTTATCATGCAGGTATATAATATTTTCTACCTGTTAAATTTTTTTTAAAGGCAGTGAGAATTATTGCAGGGCAGAAGTGAAACATATGCTCACACTTGAGTACCTTAAAATACATGTCTGTATAATTCTTGCCTAGAATCACCAGGGAACATTCAGCAATGATGTACCAGGGAAGACAAAGCTCTATCTAAAACTTCTGTTTGATGATTGACTAGCAAAAGAAATTCACAGAAATGTTATGGATAAATAGCATGCTGTGTTTATATAATTTAAAATACTGCTGGAATGTAAGAATAATGATCAGCCAATAAATGGTTTACAGAATGGAAAATACATTTAAAGTGAGAAAAAGATGAAGATTAGGAGATTACTATTAGTGTTGCTAGAATGAAGCAAATTCAATTCTGTTTTTAATCTTTGTCATTCAATGAAGCATCCTTTTCTATAAAAATAATGCTATTTTGAAGGAATTCCAAGGGAACTTCTTTTGATTATTCATCATTAAAGAAGCCAAATGAGAAGGCTATCTGCAATTTACTATTTCTGTGTCAGTAGAAGGAGAGGGTCAGGTTCCTAGACTTTTTTTCAGGACTATCTATATTTAACTGTATGAAAAACTTCACAGTACTTGTTATGGAAATAAAAAATCAAAGTGAAATCACATTCCTCTCTTGAGAGAATAGATTAGAAAAGCAAAAATTACTGTTAGTGGTTGCCCTCATTTTAGGCTTGAAGCAGACTGTGATAGAAACTACATTGTGAAATAAATTATTCCTTTTTAATTACTTGCAATAGAAGTTATACCTTTATCTATAAAATCAAAGTAACTGATAGATAAGAGAAATGTTGACTTATTTAATGGCTAAACTGATTTACACCTTCAATTCATGAAACATGGGAGAGGACTTGATCATCTGTTACTGCAGTGCAGGAGTCTGAGCAGCCCCAACGTGCTGACAGATTGCATTCAGCAATATGCTTCTTCTCTAGGGAAAACTCTGGTTCTTATTTTGAAAGATTCAGGCACTGCTCAAATATGAGTATCTATAAAATGCTCATTAGGGACAATAAAAATCATTCTCAATGACTGCAGTGATATTAGGTGCCTTCAGAACCTTGATTAATTTTCATACTTGTTTTTGGGAATTTGCCTGGTGAAGAGATTCTGCAGTCGGGGCTAACTTGTCTTTTGGGTTTATGCTCTCATTTTGAGCAAAAGAGAGGATTTTTTATGCAGGGCTGTCTGCAACTTGCATTTGCTCCAGCTCCTATTCTGCACCGAAGTGCTAAGGCCACAAAAGCAAAGCTGCCATCCTGGATGGGCCAAGGGAGACATCTAACTCCATACCTAGGCTCTGACAGCATCCAGGAGCTGAATTATGGAAAAGGCTGAAAACTGGATGAATGCAGAGGGATAATTTTTTTGCTGTGTTCTTCAGCTCCCAGCAAGCCCCTCTCTAAAACTGCACAGCAATTACAGAGCAACCATTATTTGGTGCAGAAAGAGGTCATGGAGAAATGGCATCTGTCAGGGTGTGCTCTCTCCCTCAGTGTCAGCTGAGTGTTCCTCATTAGCACGGCACCTATGCATCTTATTGGGAAAAAGCATGTAACAGGCTGCAGAAAATGGGAGAGGAAAAATCCATAAAAGAGTGTTGATATATTGGTAGCCTATTAGCTCTTTGGGCTATCACCTAAAATAAGAGGGAGTAAGGAGAAATAGAGGCTGTTTTAATGCCACAGTGCCTTACAGGGCAGGTTTTCAGCACATCCACTGCAACTCATTCTTCATTCATCTCTGCTCACAATCACATTCATTACTAAATCATTGTTATAATATTATGTTTTTTATTTAATCTATATGTCTACTGCACAAAGTGAAAACACTTAATTTCATTGTACTACTGATAAACAATAAGATTTTTTTTTTCAAATAATGTTTAAGCAGAAAAAAACAAACCCATATATAGAAAATTTTAAGAAACAAGGTGATATTTTGCCCATTCCTTCTCATTCCTCTTTCCCCAGTCCCTATCCTACTGTGCTTATTTAGATCGACCATTAAAAAATTAATGCAAGCATATAGAAATAATAATATGCGAAAAAATTTCATGAATCATCTCTTCAAGGGGCAATCTTGTCCAACAGTCTCAAATAATAAAATAGGAACAGTACTCATTTGATTAGATTAAGCTATCATTTAAAAACTCGGTGAAATATTTAATGTATCAATTTATCTATAAGTAAAGGAGAATATTTATGTCTTGGCAGAATGAATTTTTAAATTCTCTGGCACATAAATGAGTTATGATAGCCAGAAAAGACAATATGTTCTGAAACTGGTAATGATTAAGAAACAGAGTTAATAAAGGCTTTGTCTACTCAAAGAAAAAAAAATAGGTAAGAGTAGATGGGTGTTCTAGTTCTGTCCAGGACAGGGTTAACTTTTGCAGCAGCCAGGGAGAGGCATGGTCAGGACCTGGAATTTTTCTATAGGACCTCCCATCATTGCTGTGGTTGGGGAAGGGGATGCCCTTCCAGGGAGAGTAGGTTTCTTCCAGTTGAGGAAATGTGGGTGACAGAGCAGTTGAGCAGGTATGGGGAAGGGCAGCGTGGTGCCAGTCCTGAGGGGGAGGGACCGGTGCACTGACTGTTGTCAGGCTGTGGGTTCCACATGGGCTCCATAGCGAGCACATATATATATATTTTTAATTTTCGTGTGAATCCTTCTCTCTTTCATACACTTTTAATATTATTAATATTGTTTCTGTTACTGCTCATTCTCTTTTCTCATTGATTTTTTCCATTAAATTGTTCTTATCTAAATCCAGGTTCTTTGCCTTTTGTGAGTCCATTTGGAGGAGGGGGGGAAGTGGCACCGGGTTTTGGCAGGAGTACTGAAGTGGAGAACGCCATTCCTAAACAGGGCATTTTAAGCAATAGGCATCCAAATGTTTAAGGGAAAAGGGAAGGGAATGAAGAAGGGAAAAGCAGAGTACTCCATCAGAAAGAAAGTTTTGTCAAGGACACAGCTAGAGAACTACTGTATATCTGATATACATAGCATCCTCCAAGTATATGAGTGTCTTATTGAGTAAATGAACAAGTTGATAGCAGGCATGCGCTGGTTTTGGCTGGGGTAGAGTTGATTTCTTTCCCAGTGGCTGGTGTGGGGCTGTGTTTTGGATTAGTGCTGAACACAGGGCTGATAACACAGAAATGTTTTTGTTATTGCTGAGCAGGGATCACACAGAGCCAAGGCCTTTTGGGCTTTTGGTACCAGCCATGCTGGTGAGGAAGCTGGGGGTGCCTGGAAAGTCAGGGGGAGACACAGCCAGGACAGGTGACTCCAAATGACCAAAGGGATATTCCAGACTATATTACATCATTGTGTATCAGTATATAAATTGGGGGAAAGAAGGAGGAAAGGGGGGCATTTGGAGTGGTAGTTTTGTCTCCCCAAATCACCATGATGGGACTCTGCTCTCCTGGAGATGGCTGAATACCTGCCTGCCCATGGGAAGCAGGGAATTAAAGCCTTCTTTTGCCTTGCTTGTGTGCGTGGCTTTTGCTTTCCCTATTAAGCTGTCTTTATCTCAACTGATGTGTTTTCTTGCCTTTACCCTTTCCATTGTCCCTCCAGGATCCTGTAGGTGGGGGATTGAGTGAAAGACTGCCTGGTTGTTGTCTGGGGTTACACCATGACATGGTCAGACTTGTTATTTGAGCAGCACCTTTAGGCAGTTTTTACTGAAATGTAACAATAACACTTCAACAGCCATTTTTAGACACGTAGAGATATCTCCTGGAAATATTTAACAACTGGGAACCCAGACATAAATTTAATCACATATATTATCAAATGCTTGGTATTTTCTTTACTTCTCATCCTGTTTATAAAGCAGAATTCAGCTATAGGATGATACTTTGATCTCAGGAAATTGAATGGCTACGGTGGAACAAATTTGCAGTAGTCGTTCTATTAGAGCTCTCTCAGATTTTTTGTTTTGTAAATACATACATGCAAATATTTATATGGACATATAAAACACATTACATTTGTCTATTTTTCTGTATTTAAAAAAAAATCATGACCCAAGTCTTGAATGCTTCTTTTGCAATAGGGCTAGATTTTCAACTGGACGGTGTGCCCAAGGATATGAGACAGGGAAGATAAACGTCATCAAGACCCTTCCAAGAGTTTATATATAGTATGACTTAGAGGGTGTGAGGTTATTTCAATTCCTTTCCTGAGGTTAAAAGTGACGTTGGATTTAGCTTGACTCATGGGTGAACAAAATGTGTAATAAGTCCTCCTGCCATTAGCAATGACAGAGAGTTGACTGAACACAACCAATTCACTCAGCCCCTTGACAAAGTTTTGATTACTGGTTATGGAAGTAAGAAAGTTCTTCACTACAAGATCAATAAACAAACGTACCCACTTCACTTGATCCCCTTCTGGGGCTATGGTTTTCTCATATTTCCAGCCTGTTATTTTGAAAAGACCATGTTTGGCAGGTTCTTAGATTTTTTTCAGATTCTTATTAGTGAGTGCCAAAGATTTCTGAAGTTCAGCAGTTCCTGCTGCCTATGGTTTAATGACCTTTCTAATACCAGGGAAGCAGTGGCAGATGTCTAATGGTTTTTTGGCCAAAAAAAAAAAAAAAAAAAAAAAAAAAAAAAAAAAAA
>VXBN01011462.1:78023-90864 GCA_013397395.1 Sinosuthora webbiana
AAAGAGAGAGAGAGAAAAAAAATTCTCTCCAAATGTCAGATGCAGAGACCTTATTCAGACAAAATAGTTGATTCTAAATTTCATGCAAGTTGGGATCATAAGGAACCATTAGCTCTCTCATCCTTCACTTCTGGAAGGCTCATAGCTTATCAATGTTTTTCTCAGGCTTTAATAAGAAGGATTTTATACCCTGAAAATCACTGTAGGAAATAGTATTTGCTGAGAAGTTCATTCAGTAGTGATGTTACTACAAGTGACCTCAGACTTTCCATAGATATGTTGGTAATGATATCTGTTGATCCTTTAAATCTAGTTCTGTGAATTTCCTGTTTAATCCTTGATGATTATTATAGTTCCAAATGGGTCTAACCTTTTCTGTAAACCACTTTGTAAACACTAAAGCAAACACGTCTGAAAAATCCCAGTATACCTATTTACTGCTCAAATCCATAAACCCATCAAAGACACGTTCTTTGAAAACCAGATGATGGGCAGTACTTACACTTGTAATCAAATAAAGATCAGATTGACTGGTCTGTTGTTCCTAGTCATTCTTTCAGTTGTTTCAGAATTTTCAAGGATTGGTGACTCTCTAAACTTCTGGAATGTTCCCAGTTTTGTGAGGACTATTAGATATTAACATGAGGGAATCAAATATTTTTTTGCCATTTTCTTTATGACATTTGACTGTCACTTTCTCTGGCACAGTTGATTCAAAAATACTTTTTAATGATAATGACTCTTTGCAGTCTCATAGCAGCTGACAACATTACACTGAATTAGTTTATTACACTCATTATCCCAAATCAATGCCCCTTCACTAACCATTCTATGGATACAATTTTTCCAGCTTTAGAGCTTTCTGCAGTTTGAACACTCACAGGCAGGAACACTTAGTAGGCAGCTTGCCTTCGAAAAGAAACACCAGAGTTTATCTCCATCATAACTGTGGTGTTCACAAGGTACCTTGGCTTCATTCAAGGTTTTCTTTCACCTCACATGCTAAATTGGAAATTTTAAAGTGAAACTAAAACCTTCCTTGTACGTTTTCTGAAGTGCTGCTGGATGAGGTGGTTGGGTGAAACAACTGTCAGAGGACAGCTAAGAAAATACTTTAGGTCTGCCAGATAAATATAGATACACAATCATAAACAAAAAATTAATGACAGCAAGTCACTGACAGCTATCCATAACATGCCCATTTAAGTTTTACTGTAACTTATTTAGGGAACCAGAGTAATGAGAGACATGATATATTGCATTGCTTTTCAGTAACAGACTACTTTGGGATCATTTTATGCTCTTGTAAATGTAAATGTCTGTAAATGACAATCTAGGATGACAGACAGCAGAAGTCAACGTTAGCATGATAACTGACTCTACACATCATGCTGCTTATAAATTGATGGTGCTAAATTAATCTCAGTTCATAATGGAGGACAAAAATATTAGTAGGCATAATAAAATTTCTAAATGGAAAATTCAGACTTGATAACATCCTAATGTATATGAAGCCATTTATCTGTTTGGTGTGAGTCTGCATATTTCTGGTTATTCTCGTGTAGCAAAGGAAAAGGTTTACTCTTTTGCCAAACACATACTAAACTTTATTAAAACCACTTTGAATCAATTTAGTCTGTATGAGTACTAATATTTCATATTTCCCAGAAGGACCAAAGGCATATATGCCAAGAAACCAACAGTATTTCTGACTGTTGTCATCTGAATTTCAAAACCATGGCAGTCGTACTGCGGTTGCATCCAGAAATCCACACTGACTTACACATACATAAGTAAAGCTTCTCCTGTCATGTCAGATATAGTTTGGGTTTAAGTAAAAGAGTAGATCAGTCTCATTTTTAGCAATGTAATATTACTTTCTCTGGTTTGTTTACAGACATCCATTTTAATTTGTCTCTCTGAGTTATGCCAAGCATAATCTTTTTCACCATCTGTATATAGACTTTCATATATACTTATGGTATTTCTGTCACTATAAATAGCAGTTGTGATTGTACTTACTAACCCACAGTATAATTGGCTTTGACTAGGGTTGATTTCATAATTAGTCTCAGTGTTTAGGTTGGAAATATTATGTCAATATTAAGTAAAGTTTCTTATACATATTTTCTTGCTGAAGCATTCAACTTCTTTATGGTTAGGTGGCTTTAATACATCTCAAATATTGCTTATATGGCGAGACTCAACCATTATCCCAAGAAAAATAGGTTTCTCCCTAGATGTAGAGTGGATAGGATCAGCAGTTACCTGTCTGACACCCTTTCTATTTCTTACTGAGCAACAAGGGGGAAAAAAATCAATAGATCCCTACAGATTTTGTACACTCCAAAAAATGCAGTGGCAGATAGGAGCCAGAAAAAGAAGAGCCTCCCTGAGTGTACAAATTATGCTCATCACTAGTTTCCCTGAAATTTTGCAAAGAATTATTATGTGCTTTTTTTTCTTAAGGGTTTATTAAGGGAACAATCCAAGTGCTCTGTGAACATTACAAAGGTACAGCTGCCTCTGCTGTCCTCTGCAGCCCCAAAAGCTGGAAGATTTAGGAAAATCTCCCTGAGTAACTTCAGCTCCTTTAAATTCTTTATTTAAGCTGCTGCATTATTCAGGGAGTTAGGATTTTCCATACTGGTAGAGATCCAATAAGCATTTTTTACTTTTTAAGGAGTCATCTTTACCATCAGAACCACTTGCTCTTGTGTATATGTAACTCTTTCTCTTTGCAATCCTTCTGGTGTCTTTTAGAAGGTTTGGCAGGATGAATAAATGCCCCTTTTACTTTTTGGGGGGCACCAAGCACAATCCTTGCCTACTTTTACAAGCTGAATCTCAAATTTGGGCATTTAGAGAGAAAAAATTAAAAAAAAAAAAAGAAAAAAATAGAGAAAAAAGAGGGAGGTTTCAGAGCAGACTGTTCTTCAGATTCAGGTTCAGAGTTGAATGAACAAATAATGTGCTTGTTCTGGTTATTTTGCATGTAGAAAGGTGACTGGACATGTAAAATAACCACGACTGGCAAATTAATTATTGATTACAGTGCAGCCTTCAACTAAATGCAAAATTAAACATTTATTCTGATCAATAAATGATGTGACAGTCGTGGCTATTCCCTACATCAGGCTGGATTTCCATATATCTGTGTCCCAATTAGGTAGCCTGGGCTCAGAGCTGTGGGAGATGTGCTGATGCCTAAGACAGGAGGACAATTTGCTGGGCTTGCTGTCCCTCCTTGCCTTCACAAGTGTTTCACCCTGGATCCTTTCTGGAGCAGTTTCCCACCACGGGGCTCAGAGGGAGCTCAGGGGAGCAGATGTGCCAGGGGTGCCCAAAGTGAACCCTTGGAAGGTGAGAGCATCCTTCCTGCAGCACAGACAGGGCTTGTCAAGGTGTTTGCTCATTAACTCCTGCCTTTGGGGAAGCTCAGTCTCCTCAGACAGTGTAAGTGGTGGACAAGGTAAAGAGCTGGTTTTTTCATTTCTGCCCTCACCTTCCCCTTCTAACTCACTCCCTCTGAAGAAAATTTATCATTTTTTTATTTTGTGTTTCTTATGTCCCTCCTTGAGTGTTTCACTTGCTGTACCTTTCCATTTGATCAGGGCAGTGTTTGCCAGAGAGAATTGAAAGAGAAGAGAGGTAGGGAAATTACAACTGTTTTCCTCAAGAAATGAAATAAAGTGTGGGAATTTGCTTCTCTTGTTCAGTGCCACTGCCAAATACACTGCCCATGAATTTTGACACAGTTGACTATTGTGTTCACACTGTCTACCTGAGGTATGGAAAACAAGGGCAGAAAGCTNCTTTCCTCAAGAAACGAAATAAAGTGTAGGAACTTGCTTCTTTTGTTCAGTGCCACTGCCAAACACACTGCCCATGAATTTACAGTTGACTATTGTGTTCACACTGTCTACCTGAGGTATGGAAAACAAGGGCAGAAAGCTTTAAAAAGTGGGGTTTGGATTAGGATTTAGTCACAACAAAGTAAAAGTAATTTTTAAAAATTCTAATTTTTTTGGTACGTGTGGCATACCTGCAACAGCTTCGATGGGGATAAAGAATTAAAGTTTTCTGACAAATAGTCAACTGCTTTTTAATTCTATTTAATTCTATTATGAAAATGATTTATAGGGTTCTAAGTGTTTTGCACCTGCCTCCAGGAATGAAATATATATGATTTATGGATCTGGAAGGGGGAAAATAAAGGAAAGAGAAGCCAACTGTCTGATCCTTCCCTACCATGACAACATATCAGTCTGAGAAGAGAAGTAACTGTTTGAGGTTAATTTAGATCACATCAATCTGTATTACTTGACCTTTTCAAAATAAACAGAACCAAAAAGTGACTACACAAAAAAGTCAATTTTAAAGCCAATTACACTAATAGTATTTGATGTGTAAATGGGTGTTTATTATTAAAAAAAAAGAAAAAAAAAGCTGCAATAAAGCTGAGGGGCATTTAAAGACAGGAGATGTCTAATTGTAGCATATCCAGTAATGAAATCACAGTCAGCCTAGTAGCTGATTAAGGTTAATTTGAATCACATCAATGTGGATTAACTTGGCCTTTGCAGAATGAACAACACCTTTGTGCCAACATGATCAATTAGTCCCCTTAACTTCATACGTCTGCTTGGAAAGGTTAGATTTATTACTTATCAAGATAACCATTTGGAGATTAAAATCTCAGGCTTGTGTGCATTCCCCCCCCCGCCCCCCATCATACCTCAAGGAATGGAAAAAAAATAAAATAAGAAAATATGAAACTTTTTAAATCTGGGTGAAGTTTGATGTTTTATCTAATAAGCTTGAAAAGTCATGTTTATCCTAAGGTGGAAACTGGAGACTGGACATATAATAGAACTGTCTAGAAAACACTGACTCTGCCCACACTCCTGCAGCATTCTTGCAGGTACCTATCCGAAAAGCATTGCTGCTGCGAATTCTTTTTGGAAACATTCACACAGGGTAAAATCTATGGTTTGCTTTTACCCTTCTCCATAATCTCCCCATCCACTGCGTGGGGGTGAAAAGAGGGGATGTTGTGTTCACCTGTGAACCCTGGTAAAGACCTCAGAATGATCCCAGTGGCAGCCCCAGTGGTGTGCCATCAGCTTCAGCCATTGCTGTGGTGATGTTTCACACAATTAGGAAGGTCAAATTGCTTTATGTCTTCCCCTGTCAATTCCCTATCCATAGAACAGGATGTTGTGTCTAACCATGTTTAATGAAATTATTGGAGAAAGGGTGTTGAATATTTTATAGGGGATGTTTCCCTCTCAGATTGTGGGACTAAAGCATATCAATGTTCTCCATATTGATGCTCCCTTTTGACCTGCTAATAATAAATATTCCAAGAATCCTGGGATCACAGGACACAGACTTGCTGACAGAAACTCCTTGCCTCATATATATCAATTAAAGGCTATGTAAATTTGATGGACTCTAAGGAGAGTCAGTAGTTAAAGGGATGAGAGGTTCAACAAATATACCTGAGACTAATGCAGGTCAGTGAACTTCAGTTTTTTCACAGAAAGAGTAAGTTTTTTATGCCACGAGAGAAAATGAAGTTTTGTAAAAGCGTTTGGAAACAAAACTGTTGATGAGCAAATCTTCTGAGAGAAGGGAATGGGAAGCTCAGGCCTGGGATACAAATCTGGAAAGTCTCACACTCCAGCTCAAAGAGAGAAACATACCTTGGAGAAACAAGGTATGCAGAAGACAGTGATAGCTGCAGCTAAATTAGACTAATTTATTTGGAGGTGAGGTCACATAGGGGGATATCCCTTTGAAAGGAAGACCTGTGAAGTGGTCTAGTCACCTGTATTCCTTGCACAGTAGAAAGTCTGTGATGGTATTTAAGGCTGGAGACAGCATTTCCCTTCCTATTCCTGGACATGTGAACCATGGTCTCATGCATTCTCCCACCCATTTCCAATCACAGAATAATCCTCTCATAATTAAAACCATAACTTACAAGGAAATAGGACATGACTGATCTTATTTATTTTGATTTGTTGTGAATGATCTTTCATGTATTTTTAAATTCTGTCTAGTATTGCAGTTGTATCTAGAGGGCCATTATGAAGCTGGAATCCTCTTCTGCTGGATAGACATGTGCATTTAGTCCAAGAAAACTGTTCATTGCTCTGTGCATGTTTGCTCTTTACCCTGTCTGCTTTCCCAGCAATATGTTCTGCTTCCCTCAGCTGGAGATCAGGCACAGTGGGTGCCACTTGTGCCTCCTGTCCAGCTGCAAGTGCTTTGCAGACTACCAGTTGCTTGTGGAGTAGAGTGGGGGCTCTATTCAGCAGAAAGGCAGCAGCAGTGGCAACATTTCCTGTGCACGGAAACTCAGCACAGCCCTTGCAGAATATTTTGGAATACTGTCATCTGGGCAGCATTGTCAGTCCACACTGTGTCTGGAGCAATCAGAACTGGAGAGCTGACATGTTACCTAGTGGCATTTACAGAAAAGGGAATCCTCTGCTCTGCATCAAAGAGCAGTGTGCTTCTTCAGAATGGATATCAACGAAGTCACTCATAAAATTACACAGAGCTGCCTTAAAAAGCTTGTGTTATACATGGCTTCACGCAGATCCATGACATTAAGGCTGGTATCTGAACTAATTTTTTTTCTTGTTTTAATTTTTATGAATGATGCTAAAATACATTGTATGTTCTTACCTGAATCTCAGTGTCACCCTAAAGATGATGCACAAACCTCAGCATGAAGAGGGGCCTTCAAATCAAGTTTCTTGGTCTGCTTTGTAAAGAAGCCTTTGCTTTGTAAATCCTGCTTTTGGCCATGTTATTGTCTTAGGTATTGCAGTGATCTCCTGGAAGAAAAAACAAGTTAATTCAACACTGTGTATATTTTTTTATATAATGTCAGACTTAATTCTTAAGGCAAAAATTGTTGAATAAATTGTTGTTCCTTCTTTTCTGTGTATTTCAGTTTGCTATTGTTATCATCTGTTTTCTCGCAGCCCAAAAATGGTGTGTTTTGTAGATGAGACATTTCAGATTGCTCTTTGGGCACAAGCATCTGGAGTCAAGAAATGACTTAAACCTTACTGCTGTCAGGGAGAAACCTGTGAAATCAGCCAAGTATTATTCACTCATGCTTGACAGTACTTGAAATATGAACCTCACTAAACAAATGGCTCTTTTCAAGCCCACTAGAACGACAAGGTGAAAGAACAAAGGCTGGCCGGTGAGAAGAAAGGAAAAGACACTCAGGAGTGAACTCACAGAAACAATACAAAACCCCCTGCACTTGAAGGAAGCTGATTGTAAATTGACTTCACACAGGTTATAAAAATATTTTTGCCTGGTTTTACAAGTTTAATATTGTTGTAGGTTTATTCTTATATAATACATGTCACATGTAGTCCAACATGGTTTCATACTTAGAGGTGTAAAATGTCATTCATATTTGAAGGATATATTCCTCACATCAATTTGATGATGTTTAGGGGAAAAAAAAAATATATATATATATATTTAGTGATAGCTTTCAAAACAGTGTTTTAAGTCTCGTCCTATCCTTCCTATAATTTTTTCTTCTGTATGAAATCTAAGTTGGCTTTCATCAGGGACCTAAAGATGGTCCCTGCATTTTGACAAAAGGGAGATTAGTGTGGAGCAACTCTGAGATCTCTGATTCTTTCTTTATGTGTTATACTTGTTAGGCTGCACTGTTAAATGAAACAAGCAACGGCTGATAAATAAAATACCCTGAAGCCTTTTTAATTCTCTTGTCAGTATCAGATTGTTACTTAGCAAAAGCAAAACCAACCAAAACAAATCAACCCTGACCAAAAAAGCCCAACAACAAAAAATCATACTATTTGCTCTCACAACTTGCTCAAATTTTACAGTTTTAGACTTAATTTCTTTTTTTTTTAATGTATAACTTTATCTTTCCTTTATGAGTGAAAGTTTTTGCCAGTTTTAAAAAGGCAAAGCAAATATTCAAAAGAATAGGGTGAGGAGACCATGGATAAACCCTCTTAGTCATTGCCAATAATAAAAGTTAGACCCAGGCTATTTCAATCTGGTATCAAAATTTAGACAGAGATTAAAAGCAGAATGATGGGTTTCCATGGTAATCTCCATTTTCTGCCCCATCCCACATGTGCTCTGCTATGTTCAGTTGAGTCTGAGAGTTTGGGTGATCAGCTCCTTCCTTCAGAATGGTGTGTACAAAATAAGATGGTTTGTCACACAGATGGGGAGAACATATGAGAGGAGCAGAATCACAAGATGAAGAATTGTGGTGCCCTGGTGAGGCTGCATGGATGCACTGGTACCCAAAATTCCTCTGGAATATGGTACTAGGATCCTTGCACCTATGGCATGGACACTCTCCAGCCTCTGCTGCTCTCTTGCCCCCTCTTTCACCATGTTTACTCCCAAGCATCTGCCAGGAGTTCTGGGCTATACATCATCCATCACTTCTTTGAGCTTTTGCCATCTCTTTCCAGGCTGATGTGGCTGCCTTTGACTCTATTTTCTGGACAAAAACTCCTTTTTGTTCAGAAATTTGCACAGTGTGTAACCCAATGGGACCTTACCCTGTAGTCAAGGCTGAAGGGTGCCAGTGCTTCCATGGGGCAATGCCATGCTTCCCCTCTTTTGTGTAGGAAAGCCATCTTCAGGAACTTTGACTTACAGCCTTCCTCTTCTACCATTCTTCCTCATTAAAATAAAGTATTTCTAACCTTGGAGTTAGTTGAGGCAGTGAATATATATATCTCAACATATTTCATGTGTGTGTATGTATGCTTCTATATTGCTGAAGGGGTAATATGCCCATATTTTCTTATTGATATGAAATAATGCCTTAGGCCACAGATAGATTTTGCACTTTTGATTTATTAAAGTTAATAACAAAACTGCACAACCAAATCTTTGTTCCTATGAGTTTGTGATCCTCAGTTAGTTTTTCCCCCCTTAGATTTTCCTGCCTGACCAATGCAGTAATGCCTAACAGCCACCATTATCACACAATTTGGGCAACATCACTTATGATCCTTGGCTATGGTGTCCCTCAGTCACTCTGTACTCCCTGTGACCCACATCTGTCTTCTTCCTCTCCACTGGCTGAATCACAGTATGCTCTGATTATGAACTCAAGGAAAAGGGAAACATATCTGCATTTGCTTTTAAGTCTCACAGTTGTCTGAATACAGAAGAAGCTTGTGGCAATTTATGTCCTGCTGAAATACAGTTATCTTAACTGATATATAGGGATTACCATAATATTTCCTATTAAGTCAATGTGATTTTCCTCCCATTTCCATAGATAAAAAATGGTAATGCATTATTGCCAGTGACATTGCAGGCGCTGACTTTAGCTGTGAAAATAAAAATCTAGCCATATACATAAATAAAGTTAAGATTGTTACTGTTATATGATGCTGATAGAAGTGTTCAGTCTCTGTGATCCAAGGTTATGCTGAACCCACTGAACCTTCCAGAAATCTACTTTAAAGATGCTTGTAGTTGAAAGTACACTAACTAGCTCTTCCAATTGCAAAAGTTAGCAGGCATTATCATTAATAGTTCTAAGAGAGCCAACAATGCAATGAATCAAAACACAGACAGCAAATACTATACAAGTGTCTCTCTAGCTTTGTAATTCATGCAGAATGACAAATATACTACTTTAAGTTGGTGCTTAATCATTGTTCATTTTCCTGCATTCCTCACCACAAAGCAAAATTCATTACATGATAAATTTGTTACCACTCTTCTGGCTGGTTGCTGGAAAATTCTTTCTACAGTACAAAAACAATATCAGGGACGTTATTTTATTTAATTACAGTGTTTTTCGACAGAAAAAGCTAGGATTCTTTTTTTGTCTCAAGTTCTTACCTACTAATAGTTTGTCCCTGCAAGCATGCTACAGTTTTACTTCTGCTCTTCTCTTCCTTTTCCTTTATTTGTGCTTCTAAAACTCTCATCTCATCTCTTCAGCTGAATTACGCTTTGCTGCTCTGTTTATGGGAGGATGAAGATTATAGCAAATTTATTTGATTTCTCAATTTTTTTGCCAAATTACATAAATGTCTGTATGTTAAGCCTGTTCAATTTCTTGTAAAGAAATGCTAAAATTCAGAAAGGAAGAGAAAGTATTTTTTCTGACTGAAATTATGTTTTATTTTCTGCACATGGGTGTTCATAATTTGACTAAATAACAGAAAAGACATTAGGAAAAAGAAGGAGTTTTGCATTTTATCACAATAATTTTTCAAAATAAATTTAATGGTACAGTGGCTGTTACCTGCTGGTACTGTTGGGAGTAAATTATACAAAGGGACAGAGCTAACAATATAGGACTGGCATAGGAAAATATCCTACTCTCCCATATGTTTTCCTTGTAGATTGTACAGCTTTTTGAAGTAGCAAACTGTTCCTCAAAAGAATGTTTCCTTGGTGCTTTATGCCCCTTTCAAAGCAATCTGGCTGCATCAAAGCCTTGCTGTGCTCTGGTGGGGCATTTGCCCATACAAGCCTTCCTAGTGTGCTGCACTGGCAGAGAGATTTTTGTCGATAAAATAGAAACCACCTTTTCCAGACAAAGTATTAATTTAAGGCAAAAACGCTACTTGATAGCGGTCAGCAAAGAAATAATATGTTTGTGTGATGCTCACAAGGAAGCAGGCGCCTCTGGAGGCTCTCTGGGATCTGAGAGGACTTTCTGAAGCTGCCTGAGTAGTTTGAAATTGAACGGTACTTTTGTGACGATAGACTTTCCCCTTGTATATGTGTATGCTGGGCAGCTTTTATTGTGCTCCATTTTGCAGTATTACCCACTGCATTGTGTCAAAATGATATTACAGGTTGAATGAAGACAGCGAGTGCCAAGAACAGAAGGAAAAGAAAGAAAATCCTATTTTCCAAATGCAATTTCTGCTTCTTCAGAGCAAATTGGAGCATGAGGACTTAGTCTGATGAGAAATAACATATTTAAACTACAGAAGTGGACATTAAATAACTAGAGAATTACATAATCCCCCTTTAGTGTCAGAGTAGAAGTGCAATAGATAGATTCAGGAATGGCACAGCTGCTGGAGGACAGAGAGAGATGGTGCTGAAGGTAATCTTACCCCCAATATATTGCAGCTGTGCTGATTACCAAAGAGTGAGAACAGCCTTGCCCTCACAGCCATGGGTGTGATAAAGAGTGAGTGAGCTGGTTGGGGTCTGCTGGCCCTGCTGTGAGGAGGGAGGGACAGGAGGTCGTGTGAGGGACAGACAGGGGTAGGTGGCTGTTCTGGGGAAAGGAGGGAGCCAGCTAGAACTGTAGAAGGAAAAGAGAAGAAGGAGAGAAAGAGCCCAAGCTGTGTGGAGGTGCCCATGGGAGGCTACTGAGAAAAGGTATGAGAGACATTTAGATAACAAGGTACTGATGCTTGAAGCCTTCTTCATTGTCAGTTGTACCTCCCCCATCATGCAGCCAAACATTCCCTCTCCATTTATTTGCCAAAGTGATATGGATTTATCATTGTCCTTCTGGTTTTTCCTGTCCCTGCTTATACAAAGTGGTTAAACGTTATATTTGAGGAAGATGTGGCCCAATGCTATATAAGAATACCTAAGTAATTGTTGAAGCTTAAATACTTCATTCTACATTAGCAAATTTCAAAAGATTCTCTAAGGGCATGTGTTTTGTGATCAAATAGACTACTTGTATCTTGTATAACCTACGTAATTTGATTATCTCAGAAATTATGCTTATTTCATTCCTTTAGCAACAGCATAGCTACTTTGAATTTTCACATGTTGATGATGGTCCCTTTGGAGAAAAGCAGACAGTTCAGATTAAATTACATGAAAGGACACTTTTACTCTTGATTTTATTTTCTTATGCTTGTTTGTTTACTTGCCTTTTGTGTTCATTTGTGAAAGAATAGTGATGTAATCACATATTGTTTAAAAGGCATGTAATACAGCTTCGTGACTGTTCTGAAAGTGCTGCTTCAAGTTACTTGAGTTTTACTGTTGGTTTCTTAATTTTCTGTACAGAAGTGAGCAAAGGGGGGCCGTTCCAATCAAAGTAGAAGTCCTTCAGACTTTTGTGGAAAGAAACTAGAGTAAAAGAAAAACTAGAAGAACCACTCAGGACCTCTCTCATTGCATCCCTTAGCTTCTTCCCAACTTTTTTTCCAAAGGAGATGTAACAAGAGAGTAACTCCTTCCTAGTAAAATGTTTATAGAAGCAGGTTTGTTCATGGGGTTTTTTTTAAGTTCTATTGACCCTCCTTGACCCCTCCAATAAATAAACCCAGTTGACCATTCCAATACATAAACCAGAGGTCGATTAGGAAATATAATAAACTTTTTTTTCTGTGATAATTTTATTTAAATCCAAATATTTACAAGGAATGTGAGCAACACTTAGGTGATGAAAATTTTCCTGTCTTTTTATTGCATATTAATCTACACATATATTTAATCAAATCACAAGTAATAGCAAATTAATTAATTAGCAAAAAATCTTAATTTAAAAAAGCTGAGTATGACCCTAAACAAAAAGCTCTGATTCAAACTAAATCATGTGTTGTCACCTATAAGAATACTTAATGAATGTGTAAGCATACTCTCGGTATATTAAATATATAAGAATATTTTTTCAGGTTTGTCCAAGCCAGCATTCAAGAAAATAAGTCTTTTTTTAATTAAATAAACCCTCAAATATGTGGCAATAACAAATTGTACAAACTAGAGATAAAACATAAATAGAGGAGATTACTAATGAAGAGGAAATTTAATGAACCCGATTTTATTCCTGATTGCTAAGGAATTTTTTTTTTTTTTT
>VXBN01011462.1:90869-152467 GCA_013397395.1 Sinosuthora webbiana
TTTTTTTTGATGTGTGATGGAGGGATTCAGGTGAGCTGAAGAAGGAAGGAAGTATGGGCTGGGGATTTGAGGTGAGGTTTCAGCAAAGAGTGATGCAAGTCTGTAATAATGTGCAAGTTTCCGAAAAAGATTACCTGGATGACTTTGAGAGCTGTAGGAAGTTGGCATTGGTGCTTTGGTGCTTGTAAAACTGCTGCTGATGGGATATGAGGTATGAAGGCATAAAAGGGGGCAGTGGAACTTGCATCCATCTAGCTAATTTTATGGGAAATCAGAATTGGATGTTCTTGGGGTTTTTTTAATGAAATCATAATTTTATTGAAAATAACTGTATTTACTAGTGCACATCAATTTTTTCAAAACATATGCTATTACAAAATCAAATAAAGTCCTTGAATACCCACAGTCAATTCAGTTACCATAAACCCCTTTAAGCTACCAGTTAGATTTTTGTTTACCCACATCTGCTTTCAGTAGTACCTCACTGATGATGGTAAGGAGCACCTCGCATTTCCAGAGGGTTTTCCAGTCAGAGGAAAAGCAGGCAGAAAGAATATTGTTAAAGAAGAAGGAGGCAACGAGATAAGGGATTTTATGGTGTGGGATGTTTTTATTGTTTTTAGCAGGCTCTCTCTAAAGTGAAGTACAGGGAAAATGAAAAAGTAAATGGAACTGATCTATGATGGAGACCTTGAGGCATTTTGTTCTGATTAGGCGTTAAAATCCCAAGGTGATGAAATTGTTAGAGGGAGAGTGATGTGGAGGGTTGGTGGCCTCAGTGAGAAAGCAGCCTTTAGTGCTGTGTGGGGGTGTGACTGAGTGGAAGGCTTCAGGTAATTTTGGTAGATGCATGTTCTAACTCGGCTTTGAAATACTATTTTATTTGAATTACGTAAAATACTTTGTCATCATAGCTCCTAAGAGCAGCAATGAGATCCTTAGTGTGGGCTGGCTGTTGCAGCTCACTGGACTAGATCAAATGTGGCTTCTAGTGCAAAAAGCCACAACGAGGAACAGTTCTTATCTGACTGTAGGTATTTTCAGTAAATTTCAGTGCTGGTGCTATTCAGGATTTCCATTCAGTGGTATAATTGCTGCAAGCGTTTGCAAAGGGAGCTGAGGTGATGTACTGCAATGATAATCTAAATTAATTAGATGGGATTTCTTAGATGAGCTTATTGGAAAATCTCTTTAAATGCTGCCAAATGTTAAGCTTGATGTGTAGGAATACAGAAAGTAGTTTGTGTTTATGAGGGAAAGCTGCCTGGTCTAAAATAAAGATCCTTTGGAGAAGAACTTGATGGAAATTCAAGAAAAAATTACAGAAACTTTGATCCTCTGATGTGATGCTTCAAGTAAAGCAGTGTTTATACTTGATTACTGAAAATCAGGGAAATGAAGCAGGAGTTAAATCATGAAATTTGTAGTGAAATCACAGTCAGTTGTTATGCTGATTTAATGCTAAAGATAAACTAGAAGACAAGGAAGAACAAACTGGAATTTCAAGGGAATTTTGTGAACTAGAATACAAATGTAACAGCAACAACAATGGCTAGTTTTTCAAGTGGAACTAATTTTTAATGCAGTAATAGTTTGCTACTTATTTTACATCATGTAACTGAGTTGTTTTTTTGNTTTTTTTTTTTTTTTTGGTTTGTTTTCTTTGTATCCCCTAAAAGTGAGTGTACTTTGGGTGGAACTATTTTTTAGCACTTATACTATGTGCATATATTTACTCTTAGGTTACAAATTCACTGTCTGATGTACACCTGTGTCTACAGTATATGAGATTAGAAAGTGGTGGCATTCAAGTGTAGAGTAGCATTGAAGAGAACAGCAGATTATATGGAAGGTAGTTCAATGTCTTGAGAACTTTTTGTAGTCATTATGCTCATTTTGAAGAAGCAGACTCACTCAAACCAGTTTAGGCAGCTTGATATACACACCTCTGAATTCCACATTACAATGCCAGTTTAATGCAGACACATAGAACAATGTAGCCTGGAATTAAGTTTTAGCACAGTCTGGAATGTACTCCCTCTAAACCCTCAGGAGTACTACTTGCCTGAGAAGATGCAACATAAATTCAGTGAATATTTCCCATTGTAGTCTTGCCAGAAATATGTAAAATTCTCCCACAAAAACGAATGGCTTACTCCATACTATATCCATAATGCTATAATAGTTTTATTAAAGGCAAAAAATAAGAAGCCAGCTCAGGTAAAATTTCTTTGTCTATGCAAAGAACTCAACTATTCTAAATCAAACCCAAATTAAGACTCCCTGGAGTTTCACAGCTCAGTCAGCATGTTTTCAGTGTTTTGGCCAGGAAGGAAGACTTGCAGTGTACCTGTACTAACTGAGAGCAAACATTACATTTTGAAAGAGTACATCCTGGCACTTCATCTTGCTTTATGTTGTATATGCTTTCTAGATTCTGTTGTTTATGCTGAAAATCATTCTTATTGTTTCAATTGCCTCTATAAAGTCTGGCTTTCTTTGCAATTGAAGAGTAAAGATTTTGTGGCACACTCAAGGGATCTGTTTTATCATCGGAAAAAGCAGCGTGTGGGTGGTTTTTGTGCCTGCTGGAGAGCAGGTAGAACACAACTATGTATGCTCGATGGTCCATTTACTTTCCTTTAGCCTCCTCTTATGTAAGATAATTGTATGTTGTCAGCCTTGAAACCTCTGATCTCTTTGACAAGGATAATCATGGAAGTGTGAATGTGATCAAGCTTTCCCTTGTAAGATAAAGAATTGAGGAGCAGACTGAGTGAAGGCCAGCAGAGAGACATCTGGGGTAGTGACTGAGGATGTTTGCTGGGAAGCAGGACTTAACTCTCTGAACTGTGTCCTTACCCCATTACTAAAGGGATGATTTCCAAATCTGTGATTTTATGTAGACCACACCACCCACAGTACAACCTGTTGTTGTAGTTCTTTGCATTGCATCTGTGCTTTCAACTTGAAGGGCCTTTCAGCATCCACCTCACAGCTTCAGCTGTGCTTCCAGAAAAGCATTGTTTGAAATACATTTATCAGATGTCTCTTTGGAGTTTAAAGCCTTTCCTTTTGTTCTTTGACTGGAATTGGAGAGGGAAAAAATGCTAAGCAGGGCCACTCTGCAAAAGAATCCAAGTGTGTGTAAAGGTTATAATTTTTTATCTTTTGCTAAAGGAAAGGGAGCATCACAGCTAAATGAGCTTTTGTACTGATGTAAAAGAAAAGTACAATGCTTATCTTACCTCCTCCCACGTGGCTACTAAGGTAGGAGGGAAAGTCAGGATACAGTGTGCATTGAGTTCATGGTTTTGCTAATTGTCAGCAGAATCTAGTTTCTGGGTGTTCTTGAATGAAAAGAAAAGGGAACATTATATCTGAAAGCTTTCAATATAAATTTTAATAGTAATAGTATTTATGATGGACACACCTTGCACTTCTGTAGGCTTCCTGATTGTAAAGCTATTTTAATTGCTGATTAACCATTTTATTACAAAAGAACAAATAGATCAATCTATTTATTGATGCATTTCAAACATATGATTTCAATGTGTCTTGGAAGTACTCTTGTACCTAATATTTTGGTGTGCTTTGAAAATCATGACCTTAAAATATATGGCTTCTACCACTTTAGTTTTGTGAGGTGTCAACAGGCAGATACAGTAGAAGGCCAGATGTCTTTATTCTTCAAAGAACACAATCAAAAGAGTGAATCTATTTAGTTATTACCTAGGAGGTACAAAACACCTGAGGAAAGCAGTGGTACTTTTTTTCTATCTTGAACTTGATAACTGAATTTTTAGCTGTGTCTAAAGTATCTGCATAGTTATTCAGGAGTATACCTAACACTAAGTGCTTATTTTTCTTTGTTTAATAAACAGTCATCCAAATTCATCATTTAATCAGTCTTTAAATTCCCCAAGTTTAAAAAATGTATTTCTTTTACCTTTTATGGTTTGCAGCCAGAGAGGAGAAAGTGAGGAGAAAGTTGACAGATGTCTGAATAACAAACAGTTTGAGCCTGTGAGAGAACAATGACTTGGGTTTGTTTTTCTTCATGGAAGCACCTATTAATAGGAGTTCCATAGGAACAGTTCTCTTGTCTTTAATTGTCAGTTATTTTAGACAAAAATATTTTATACTTGCACCAAGAAATTTCTGTCCTTTGCTGTCCTGTAAGTTCATAAACTGCTTAGTAGTTGTTAGAATTGTTAAAGATTATTACACACAGATGATATTTGTAGTTTTTAATTTGCAGATGTGTTCTGTCACTCGTGTGAGCAGCAATACAATAACATAGGAGCTGGGACAGTTCTTGCTGTTTGTTTCTTTTCAGAAGGGAATTTGGCTATGTATCACCAGTGGCAACCTTGAGATCAAGTTTGTATTAAGAGGATTATCAAGCACACTGCCCACTTTGCTCCTCCCACCACTAAAATCAATACTAGTGAGGAGGTAAAAAATCAGGCTCCTACAGTTCTGATATTTTCTGGAAGCAGAAGGATCAAAATTATTTGGGTCACTTCTTTGGCTAAGATGACTATTTCTCAGAGATTGTCAAACAACTGATCTGAAGAACAGCTGCCCTGAGCACTGGTGGTGTTGGAAATATGGATGATGAATGACTTCAGTTACATAGCCAAATTTCTTACCCAGGCATGAAGAAAGTAGAATGCTTATTTCTTATCCTACCCCCTCCTATTTCCACCTTATTTCTTCTATGAAATCTTTAATTTAGCCTTTGCATTAAGTTATTCACTTGTAGTCAGCTTGTATGTTACTTTTAAGATACTAAAGGATTATTTTTGCAAAATTTTAAAGGAGAAATTTCATGTGCTATTTTTTTAGCTTCAATTTTGTATGCTGTGCATTTAGCTCAAATATATAAACTCACTAGATTGAAGGTATATTTAAACAAATTATCAAGTTTGAGTAAAATCAGATTAGATCCTTGGAGGAAAAGAATAACTAATAAATGCCAGCTTGTGTCAGAACCATGAGTTTTCATCCTGAAGACTGACATTTAACATCCAATGCATTGTAGCCTGGAAAATATCATGATGCCAAGGCTTTTTCTTGGCCTAATCCTCCTTGGACTATGGGAGTAGCAATTCTTTGTGTCGAGGGAGGAAGCAATGATTTTCTTCAGACACGACAAGATGTTATTTGCTATTATAATCTTGATAAACAGCATGATCCAGTTGTGTGGTGACCCTATGGGTTAGTCCAATTTAGGGATCTCTGGAGAGTTTTTGAACTTACCCTAAAGAGTAGGGCCTGATCAAGAATCCTGAAACAGTAGTGGATGAGTGCAAGCTGTGAGTTGTAAATGTTTACAAGGAGGATCTTTCCTTGTTGATGATAAACCACTCCATAATTAACCACACAAACATACCCTAGCAAGTGGAATAGAAAAGAAAAAGTTAAGAATTTTTCATGTCTGTGTGTTTTCTGGTTTTTATTTTCTTTAAAATTAGTACTTTGTGTGTTTGATCAAAGGTCTTGAAGCTGCAATCAAGCCACCTTCAATTTCTGCTGAAATATTCATATAATTTGGGCTCTAAGAAGGTAATGTGGAGTTTCTGAGATTGAACTGTGCCCAGTCAGCCTAATTTCTTCCTGCACTGGGGTAATGAGCCCTGCAGAAAAAAAGAGAAACTATAAAGTTTAGAGTACTTTGTGTGATATTCTCATAAGCCTGTTAGGGAAACTATGTATAGCAAGTTCAGAAGTAATTGGGAGAAACCCAGTCTGAGACTATTTATCTGTCAAATTCAAAGATACATAGGGTGTGATTTTCATGGGTCTTTTCTAAATTCAGTCCTGTTCAATATCTTTCATTTATAATGTGTAAGCTCAGTGATTTTTCTATTCTGCTAAAATACCAGGTACTGCTGTTGTAGGACAAATGGTAGGTACAGACAGAATAGCTGCAGTGCTGAAGTGTCCTGAAAGGAATATTATGTGAACTGACTACAATTTAAGTAGGAGGTAGTTCCAGCTGAGTTTCTACTGATCAGATGGGAGTCTGAATAGCTAGTGAGGTAGATCTGCAGGGAAGAGCAGTGGGCTGCAGGCTGAGCATAAGAGTTGCCTTAGCAAATGTTGTCTTAAAATGTAAACCTCTGAGTGGAAGCAGTGAACAGGATGCCATCTATCTCTCAAGTAATCCTTCTTGTCTGTTCATACATTTTACCCAGCAGTGTATTCAGGTTTGGACAGGACACTTTCATTTAATTCTGTCTATTTAGACTTTTTTCTTTATCCTTCTTTCTCCTTTTCCTCTCTTTCCTTATACCTGCTGTATACAAAATCTAATGGGTCTGCTGAGTCCAGAGAAAATGAGCCTTGGCTGACACAAAGTAATCAGAAATCTTCCTCTCTCTTGCAGAAGTTTGCATTAGGAATAGGGCTGGCATATAGCAGGTAGGTTTTGTGAAGTCTTTTTATTAAATGTATAGCAAAGCAATTTTTTAAAAGATCATTGCATCATTTTCACAACCTTTGATGAGATAAAACAGGCGATAGCTTTGAGATTTTGTTCCTCTTTTTTTCCATTAAGTGCTTCTATTCCCCATGTCTCCTTTTCCTGTAATGAAATGACATACAATTTTGAGTCTTCATTCAGCTGCTGTCATTAAAATCTGAGACCATTCCATTGGAATGTTGTTCCTGTTAAGATGTTTACATGTTTTTTACAGTAACTGAAGCCTGTTTAACTGTGCTAGGTCGAAGTATGTACAGCTTCTAGATATGCAGATTTTTAGCAAGTCTTGGAACAACTTTATCCACCGATTCACATATCTTCTGCTAGATCAAATGCCAAATAAATTTACAGCTGCTCTTTTTCCAGCAACTCTCTTGATCATAGAAATTCTTTCAAAGTAAATGGTTTGTATGTCTATGGCACTTTACACTGATAAAGTGTCTAATGTCTATATCACATGTAATTTCAAGTTTCCAGAAGACTTTTGCATGACTCACAATGTGACTGAAGTCTGGGAGTTACTGTCTTAAAAATAAAAAAATTTTAAAAATGAGTAAGAAATTCTGTAAACTGTGCTGAAGTAATAATATAAAGCTGATAGCTGAGTATTACATTCACATTTGGAGAAAGGGGATTTGTACAAATTATGAAAATGAAGGGATAGTAAATGAGGAATGATGAAGAGAGAGGTTTAAAGGAGAATTTTTTTTTTTGATTTACAGGTCTGCTTTCTTTGATCTTGTTTTAGTATCTGTGTCTTCCCTGCTAAATTTGTGACAGATCTGGATAACAAAAAGGCAGTTCTTATAAGAAAGTATTTTTAAACTTTAAGTTAAGGGCACTACAGACCAAATCCTGGCTTGAGACTAATACAGTGCCATTAACATCAAAAAGGCAACACTGATTTGCATGAGTTATGTGTCTGACCTTTTGTTCTTGAGAAACTTTAGAATGGTTTACAATTTAATATCCTACATAGTTGTTTTTCAAACCAGTTTCATTTTAAATGTTTCTGTGATAAAGATAACTTTGCTTTCAACTGTCATGAAAGTCTAAACTGAAGCAAAGCATAACATAATCAAAATACTTCAAAAATGCAGCTCATTTATTAGGTAAATTCTGACTTATCAAGTGTCCTTGAGTTTCTGAGTTGCCTCTGATCTTACATCAAAAATTCTCCTTGTGCCTTCTCCAACGCTCATTATTACTCATTAAGGGTTAAGATTTAGACATTGGAAGTAAATGCCAGATTTTTGAAAAGCAATAGAGCTTTTCCTCTTAGAAATCATTCTTTTCAGGCATCAATGTTAATTCAGGCTTCGGAAGAGGGCAGATGTGAACAGACATCAGGGATACGGGTAAATAAGTTTCAATTACAAAAAGTAACAGAAGAAACCTAAACCTGCTCATGCTTTGAAATTGTTTTCTCTGGGATCCTCTCATGCTTGGGGAAAGCAGGTGATGTGGTGTTCTGAGCTTTGTCACCTAAGACTGAATCCAGTAACCCCAAGAAAACCCAGGCTGTGGTGCATTTCTAGTAAAATTCCTTTCACTGGAAGTAAGCATGTAAAAAAAACCTCTCCAAAGTTAATACTGTCTCACTGTGAGAAATTCCTAGTCAAAAACAACAAGAAGCAGCCTGTGAGGAAAAATACGTGGCCAACATCTACTCGTCCCAAAATGAAAAGAGAAATTCCAGGATATTGCTTCAACTGAAATTACAGCATTTCTGAACATAATGGAGCTCAGTTGTATGCTGAGAGGACAGGTTATTTCTACCCCTTCATTTAGGTGTCAAGAGCAGCAATGGCTTTCTGTAATTTGTCTAAAAATAAATTCTGACTTGGGTTTCTGCTTAGGGAGGAAATGTTTTTACGGCTCTGTGAAGATATAAAAACACAGATCTTTGAAAGCTTAACGTGTTCCAAACATACCCTGGGGCTGTGGGTAGTACCTTACACACCTTTCTCCAGTGATGCAGAGGCTGCCAGGCTGTGCTCGCTGGGGGGAACCTGAAGATTGCAAAACTGACAGTAGTGTGTATTGCACATGGGCTGTGGTTACAGGCTGAGGAAGCCTGAAGATAACCTTTCTTTAAACAAAACTTGGATTCTGTTTCTAGCTTTGCATTCATCCTTGTCATCTGAGGTGTGTTTTCATGTGAGGTTTTAATAAAATTTTATATATATATGTATGTATACACACACCTTCCCAAAAATTGATGCGCTTCTGTAAATATAGCTTAGTATGTAAATTTATCTTATTCACTGAGATTTACATCAGTGTGCCAGGACAGCATTATTGACCCTACAGGGAGCCTGAGTAATTTATTTCTTCCCTTGACCACCTGTTCCAAATGTTTGAAAAAGCTTTATTTATTTTTATATAGAACTCTGTGAGAAATACTTTTCCAGAGGTGTCCATACAGCTATTGTGACAGTTGGGTTCTTTCTGAGTTGGATGGGGTTGGTTTGTTTGTTTGATCTGAGTTTTTCCAAGAGGTGTTTCTGTTTGCAGTTTGTGTTGCTGTAGTACTGCTGAATTAGTACTGCCTGAGTAAAGAAGGGCAAGGGTTTATACTGCTGATATTTGCTGCTGTAGCTAAATGTGTAATATCTCTTGAACATAATGTGTGTGCTGCTTTTAAATCAGGATATAAGCATGTATCCTGTGTGCCATAAGTGACCTGAAAAGGAGATGTAGGAGGAGTCAAAACTAAACAGTTATCTGAAGGGAAAAGGGAAAGATGTGAGGGAACTGCTGGTTGGACCACCTGAAGACCAAAATCTGCTTCAAAGAAGGTTAATAAGATGTCATCTATTTTTCAAGAACCTTGGGCTAAATACATTTCCTAGCAGAAGCACTTAAGAGTGATAACTGAAATCTGTTGTGAGATACTAGCATTAAAATCATGTGTTGCTCAATTTAAGAGCAATTTGTGTCATCCTGTCCTCCCAAACTGAAACACTGCAGGTTTTGATGGATTACTCTTTTCCACTTCCATACTCCTCCTCTCCCCCAAAAAAAGACAATTCACAGGATTTCTGTACCATTTACTGCTAATCTGCAGTCCAAACTGTTCTGGTCCAGCTCACAGCCAAGCCTGCTTGCAGCCTTGGCAAGTTTGTCTTGCCTCCAGTCCCCTGGCTACCTCCTTTCTCTCAGGGACCTGGATGGAATTTTCCTATGCTAACTTCTTCTTTTTTCTTATCTTTTTCTAGCTGCAGCCTAGTGGTGAATTATAAAGTACCAGGGTTTAGTAGGAGCCTTAAAAATAGAGACACAGGAAAAGGCAGCTTCCATCCAACTTTGCAACTTCCCTATAGACTAAAATACATTTCTCTCTTTGCTTTTTTTCCTAGAAAATAATTTGTGTCACTAACATGGAAATAGCTATTTCCAAGGTGCACTCTAATTGGTCCCACTAATAAGTATTGTGATGCCAAAAAATAATCCCTACCAAACTTCTGTTTATGTTCCAAGTGATGCAGTATGTTATCTGGTGGTGGTGTCATTAATATCCCCATTCTGGTGAAAGGAGGGAGATGTGCTTTAGTAATTTTAGGAATCCCAATGAAGTTTAAACATCAGACGTTCTGCTTATCCCTTATTTCCTGTTTTTGGAAAAATGACACTTGGAAAGAAGAGCATCCTTAAACTAGCAAAGGGTTAAAAAGCAAGAACCATCAACTTTAAATGATGGAAAAAATAATTTATAGTACATCTATGTATATATACACTGAAGGTTAATTAAAGCAGCCTTTTCTTTTCTTGGTAAAAAACATCCCAATCATGTAAAGCAACATCTGGAATTTTATCTTGATCTAAGGTTTTGAGTGAGTGAAAAAAATTATGCATTATACTTGAGAGGGGAAGAAAAGTAGATTTTTTTTTTTTCAAGATGTTCCAAGCCATTCTCAAGGGCTGTATCTTGAATTTAAATGGACATAACATTCCTTTTCATCTTTTCCTCCTCTTCATTGATTGGTATTTCCTGCATGCTTTACATGTTAGACTTGTCTTAAATGTCATGCAAGGTATTTTCTCAATTATAACTGTTTTGTACAGCTCCTTGGGTAATTCCAGGCTATTGCCTTTCAACACTTATTGGATACTGGCAGAGGCAACATATTCAGGTCATATGAGTTTATTCAGTACACGATGATTTTTGAGTGAGAATGCTCAAGTGGGTAGCCTAATTTTAACATGAACTGCCAGCAGTAGAAAATAAGTTTTTCAGTGAATTGTGGTTTATTTTAGTCTACTAAAATCTTTATTTCTAATTTAAAATTAACTCTATGACCAAAAAAATCCATTGCTGCTGTTAGATGACTAACTCAAGAAATACATTTTCTGCACTTTCAGCTTTCAAGTCGAAAAATGTTTCATATGTAATTATTGCAACCAACAAAGTACAATAGATGTGAGTTTTTAAATTAATTTACACCATTAGAATCAGTAAACTTTAAGTTTGTTCCTTCAGGGCATGGACATATGGAGTAAGATGGCTAAATGTATCTAACTCATGGAAGCAATCTTATGGATGACATACCTGAGCTCCAGAAAGGATGCAGTCTTTTTGTTGGGTTGATTTTGACTTTTCTCATCTGAGGAAGTCTCCAAGTGAACTGGTGGTTGTGTAGCTGCAGAGATGTGGTGCCACTCCACTTCCTGTTTCAGAGATGAGATGAGAATCTTGTGTGCTGTAAGTGGGGAAATTCTCAAACCCTGCAAAGTTGCTGCTGTAGCAAAATTCACTTCCCTTTCTCCAGAGAACCCTGCATCAAGAGATCTGTAAAACAGGGAGAGGCATGAGCATAGCCTATGCCAGCTACAGCCCCACGGTCCACTTCTGTACTCTTGTTCTCTCCTTATGTATGCATATATATATATTTAAGGCAGGGCTGATCAGTCAATATACTTAAAACTTTCCTTTAAAGATTTCTGAGTCAGTTATGTCCTCAAATATCAACCATGGCCCTCAGCCCTCGAAGCAAACAACCAAGATAAAATGGAAAGAGGTAGTGCTTGGTGCTAAAACTGCCTGATGTCTTTTCAGCACAAGAATATTTCAGTTGTGATTTTGCAACCAAACTGCAACTCCTTCAGTGCATGCTGCTATGGCAGAAAGGATTTCTCCTACCTTTTTCAGCCCTTCTTGTTAATAACAGGCAGAAAATCTTTCTAAAAACAAAACCAAAATACATATGCTTCCATCTGGCTGAAAGCTCTGCAGGGCTTTTGCATTATTTCAGGAGCTGGAGTTGGTAGGAAGTCTGTGAGGTATTGGCTTACAGGTTTTGCTCTTCTTGGAGCTTCCATGCCTTTTTTTTTTTAAGGGATTCCCATGTGCTCAGATGCCTTAGACAGGCACTGCTGAAACCTTAGGATTGCTATCCTCTGGTGAAGCACAGAGCTCTGAAATGGAGAGTGGATTGTGTCTTTTTTTAAGGGTTTTTATTGTTTTGGAGAGCGTGTGGCTTTTTTGTATTATTATATGTTGTGGCTTAACTCCAGCTGGCAACCAAGCACCAAGCAGCTGCTTGCTCCCACCCCTCACCCACTGGGGAAGAAAATAACTGGGGGAAAAAAGTAAACCTGATGAGTTGGGATATAAACAATTCAATAACTGAAGCAAAACAAAATATAATAATGGTAATTAAATGGCAATGTTAGTAGTGAAAGCGAGAGAGCAGGAGGAATAAAACCCAAGAGAAACAAGCTTTTTTCTCATTTCTCTCAAAACACAACAGCTCACCACACACTGACCGATGCCCAACCTATACCCAAGAAGCAATCAGCTCCCCCCAGTTTATATCCTGGGCATGACATTCCATGTTACAGCATGTCCCTTTGGCTTGTTTGGGTCAGCTGTCCTGGCCATGCTTCCTCCCAGCTTCTTGTGTACCTCCTCCCTGTCAGGGCATGGGATGCTGAAATGTCCTTCAGTAGCAAGAGCTACTGAAACATCAGTGGGTTGCCAATATTGTTCTCATACTGAATCCAAAACACAGCACTGCACCAGGTATTAGGAAGAAAATTAGCTGTATCCCGCCTGAAATTAGGGCATTTTGTTGCTTTGAGGATTTTTTTGCCTTTCATCTGTGTTTCTGGGTGCTTTCTAGGGGTTTGTGACAGGAAGGTTGGGCAAGAGGGAGGGAAGGAGAAGGAGACCAGAATGAAATGGTGAAAAATTAAAACAGGTTGAAATAAGATTCACTGAGACTACAAGATCTAAGCAATAGTCTTAGTTAGGTATGCCACAGAGCAGAACATCAGTGTTGCTGACGTAACTCATCTTCCACTAAAATGTGTCTACTGCCACTCGACTCCCCATAAAGTCCTTCTACAAGGCTGCTAAAACCACTTTGAGCTGTTTCTAGGGGGAAAAAAAAATTAAAATGTTTATTATTTAATAAATGGAAGGGCACACTATGTCCAGGTGTTCTGGATTTCTGTATGTAAGTATCAAACACAATTGTAATGGATGTAATAACGACCCAGAGCAGTTTACTTTATTCTGAACCAGACTAAATTTTCCAGCTTGTTTGATTTAGTTTTGTTCCTTGGGTTTGCCTCTTTTCACTGATGAATAGATTACCTGTCTATGATATGCAGTAAAATGCAAGTGGCGTTATGGCAATACAAGCAACATAATGCTGTGTTGTAGCTGTCTCTGCTGCATTTGGGGCAGCTCCAAAGCGTTACCAAACGGCCTTTTCTGGCTAGGAAATGGAACATCTCTTTAAAACAAAATCAAATAATACCTCTAGCTTTAATTGTAAGAAGTGTCGAGGAAGGTTATTCCACTACCTCCTCTTATAATATCTAGCATTCCACATATAAATATCATTTAATAGTTATTATTGATTATTAAATGATGCCTTAAGTTTTAGCTTTCTTGTTTTTTGGATTCTGTGCTGCCTAAGGGTGCAGTTCTGAGCCTAGTGCTAGTCAGCTCTCTTCACAGAGTAGGTAGACAAAAGAAATCCTTTTCCTGCTGGAGACCAAGGACAACTTTCAGGCCCAAAAGCATAAATAATGGTGGACTGAAGGGAGGAACAAGAAGGATGAGACCTCACAACCTGAAGCTGTAATTGGGCAATTAAACCCCAATATGCAAATAGCCCAAAACTTAAAAAAAGTGTGAGACCTCGTGCAATTATTAGTTTGTAATTTTATGTAGAATGGTTTGTTCCAGACTACCCCGTGTTTTAACCCCTTTGGTTTTTCCCTAGTTGTGGGCCCTGTCCATCTCCCTGCAACCCCGCCCAGACACTGGTGAGAGGCTGGGGTGATTGGCAGAGCCTATGACTTCTCCNCACCCCCCATACAAAAGCTGAAACCAGCTGCCCAGGAGTCATTCTCTCTCTGGACATGGCCCTGTGGGAGCAGTAGACGCCCAGCTTCAACCCACCTGAGAGTTACTCTTTCTTCTTCCACGCCCTCTCTACGCTTCAGCCTGAGGTTCGGACCCACCAAACCTGAAGATACAAAGTTTCCATGTGGACTGGTGAGTGATGAAGCTGGTAAAGGACTCCAGACACCACCACAGCCTCATGACCGGTCGTCCATTTTGTGGCCATTCTCAGTCCACCTTGGGTGTAGGCCTGGTCAGGCCCTGTCCTGCCCAAGGTGTGTCCTAAAGGCCTTTCAATAAATATCTGCTTTATTCCCTTAGCTCTGTTCAGTCTCTGTTTCAGGTCAGCCTTCCCTAGACATCGATCATATCTAGCATTCCACATATGAATAATATTTAATTCTTAGTATTAATTTTTTAGCTAACTATGTGTTTCTTGACCAGATTCCAGAGTTTGTCTTTGAAACCTTGTCTGTCGTGTTTGGCTGTGGCTCTGGAGGCCAGGCACTGGTCTTAGCCTGGTCCCCAGTGTGTTGTGGCACATGGTTTGAGCCTTCTCCTGAGATTCTGGAATGACCTGCTGGTTAGAGGCACAGCCTGCTGCCCTGCGTGTCCTGGAGCTGAAATGTCCACCCGTGGAGGTCACTGTCTGCAGCTTCTGAACCCTTTACCAAAAAAACAAAATAGTCATGGGATGGACAAGTAATCATTGAAAAGATTGGGAGTGTGTCCCAGGGCTGCACAACAAAACATGATTTATCATGTCTTAAAATCTGCTAGAAGGGCTTTAATTCCTGTTTGTTGCCACTGTCAATTAGCTGCTTCTGGGCTTAGGTGGGTGTAATAGGGTAGAGCCCAAACAAGAAACAAAAAGGAGCACATTCTCTCACAATACATATTCAAGTACTGTGCTTCCATGAATTTTGTGCTTTCCCAAGGTCAGCGTGACATTGAGCACAAGTGAAACCAAAGAATGTACTGGGAAGCTTGTAACACTTAAGCAAAATTCTTTTTCTTCTTGGTCAAACAGTTCTGATGCTAAAACAGCGTCTAAAAGTCAGACATTAGTATTTGCCTCAGGTGAGCTCCTGGCAATTGCTATGAAGTAAGTTTGGGTAACAAATGCCTGCCCTGAGTCATCAGGCAGGTGTTGTTAACATGATAATCACAACGTAACTTTTCCCACTATTAAAAGTTACTGGAATAATGAAGGTAAATTCTATCTCCCCCAATAAATCAGGACTGAAGAATTTGAAAATTTTTGAAAACTCAGGCAGAAATATTCTTTTGAAAAGAATCCAGAGTTTCTCCTCTTCTTGCAATTCTTCCTTCTACAAAATAATTTTAATTTTGTTTTTCAAGAGCATCAATGTATTTTAGATTTATACAATAGAAGGAGGAACAATATGATGAAAAGTCTACCTCTTTCTTTACCTCTTCAAAAATAAGATAACTATAGCTGCTACTAAGATGAAGTTACAGCTGCACTTCAACAATGAAGAGTAAATAAGTTGGTTTTATCTCTGTTAAAATTGCAGAGTGTTCTTTTTCTTTTCCCCCCAGCATCCCATTTAATTTATTTTAGAGTCCTTTTTCAATAGAAACCCTGAAGATCTGCCAAGTTGGCTTCCATGGTGAGTGATGACTACAGATAACTGGGTTATGATCTTGGCTGAGACAAACTGGAAGTGGTACTAACATCCTACAAATGCTTACTGCTTAGTGGTTTTGAGATGCCTAAGCAAAAAAATCCCCAAAACATTTGAATGCAAGCAATGGATAAGAAGGAAATGCGGCATAATCGAACACCAAAAGCCATTTTTATGAATGTTAAGCCTAAAGAAATTAAAAATAAATAAATAGCCCTCAGTTTTAACACTGCTAATGATAGATGATATGTCAGTAGTCTGTTCTAGATCTTTCTGGCTATGCAGAGCTGCATCCTGTTGCATTTGGATCTCTCCACAGATTGAAAGATACTTTTTGGGTTGTATTGTCCAGTATTTAACTACCCCAACAGTTGAAGAAAAAAAACAACAACAAGCAAACAAATATAATAATAAAAATAATTAAATCTTTGAGTTGAACTTTTTATAACTTAAAACTTGACTTGGACTTTTCACAGAATTATATTTCCTAAATTCAGCATCTGCCCCCTGCTCCGTCACTGGGCCCTGCTGAAAAGACTGTCTCTGTTGTCTTTGCTCAGCTCTGTGAAGTATTTGTTCACTTATTCAGTGATAAGATCTCCCCAGACCTTGTTCTTCCACAGAGGAAACAGTTATATTTCTCTCTGCCTCCTCTCTATCAGACGCTGCAAGCCTTTAATTGTTTTAATGGCCCAGGTTGTTGGTTCCTCTCCAGCACAGGGATGTCTGTCTGTTCCACTGGGATGCCAGCACTGGTGTCAGCATTCCAGGGCAGTTCAGCCAGTAATCTGCTGCCCTCACTGTCTGTTTCCCTCATCAATGTTTCATCTCTTTGTCTTTGTAGCTGTTTTGGAGCACACTGATTTGGGATAAGGCACTTCACTCTGAATTTGGGTGGCTGAAGAGTAGGAAAACACACACTTCTGCTGCAGCTTTGGTGGAAAAGTGAAGCAAGCAGTGAGGGTGAGTATATTTTGTCTCAGGAAGCTGGACCACAGGGAGAAATAAATCTGCACTGGGTCTGTGAAAAACAGTCCCTGAGCATTTTTTCCATAATGTTCCGTAGGAATGCAATAAAAACGGAAAATTGTTTAAACATTTTTAGGAAGCTGGAAAGCGTAAATTGAATGCCCTGTGGTTTATGACTATATTAAATACAATTATGTAACGTTACCTGCAACATCAAGTGCAGCCATAAAATGCAGTTTAAGTATCTCCACAGTAACAGAGGTGTCTAGTGTGTAAGGAAGTGAACTGTAGTCAGCACATCACCTGTGGACCAATGTCTTTGGTAGCCACTGGCCTTTTAGCTGGACTATGTAGAAATGCTGAAATGTGTTTGTTTCTGGTCTTTTCATAAAATTACATAGGCTGTACTAAATTCCCACTCTTAGCTGTCACCTCCAGAGTATAACTAAATCACTTTACTTAACTGGGCTAAGTAACACATTTGTTTATCCAGGTGCCAAATTTACTCCTCAGCCCCTCTGCCATTATGTCTTCTGCTATTCCAATAGACTTCTGTCTTGGGATTTTTTTGAAGAGAAAAAGCTGAACCTAGGCCTTCAGTCTAGTATTATGTTGAGCTCTGCTTCTGTTGGTAGAAACATAACTTATTTAAATAACACTCTTCATACACTTGGATTGTTAGTTCCATAAACCATCTCTTTAAAATTACTTTAAATTTGTATCAAAACATTGTTCAATTTTATAATTGAGGTAACAAGTAAACTTGCTTGAGCAGATAGCATTTTTTGGACTAAGAAGTAAGAAACCAGTAAATGTAATTAATTTACAGAGTTGGTGGGCATACATTTTAGAAGCTTAAGCAGACGAAATGTTTATATGGCATAAACGTCAAAACTGATTCCTTTGTTTCTTTTTTTTTTCTTCAAAACCTGAAGCAGGTTGAAGGAAAATTCTATAATTATTTTTTTAGAGAATAGGCTACTAACTTTGCATTCAGCAAATATATTGGATGGGATGCAACCAAATTTAGCTTCTGGAGCTAAAAGACAGCTGTTGCATACTGATTGTATTTGTGCCTTTTCTAATGCTCTGAAGCATATCAGTGTTTCCCATTCTTCATAGACTTAATTCACTTTGGGAATCTGTACTACACATGCAGCCCTGCTAAAGTAAAACTATTAAAGCTTATTACCACCCCCAATTCCTGTATTTCAATTTGAATATGACCTTATTTTATATACAATCAATACTCAATATTTTCGCGTATATTGCAGTGTCAACTAGCTTGGAAAATCCTGTATTTCATTTAGTTGTGCTTTATGGTTATGCTTTATACAGCCAAAATAAAATCCCTTCATAAAATAAAATAAACTAAAAAGAAAAAAAAAAACACCAAAAAAACCCAAACCAAACAAAACAGACAAAAAAAAAAAACAAACACTCAAGAAACAAGTTTTGCTCAGTTTTCCAGATTCATATATTAAACAAAACTGTGACTTTAACCTTTGCATCATTGGGTCTCTCTGTTTTGCATTTGCTGTGTGTCATGTTTGGTGACGTTCTAGGTCAGGCCTTGGGGAGGAAAACTGAACTGAAATGAGCCATTGTTTGTGGAAATGAAGTGGAAATCCACACCGCTACACTAAAGGGACTGTCCAGTGCCTGGAAGCCATACTCATTTCATCAAATCCACTCTTTTATTTTTGCTTGTATGCTAATACCAACTGCTTTACTCCTGATCCATAAAATATATTTCCCTGGCTAGGCTTCCAGGAAACAATTTTTCTTAAACACTGCATAAATCGTTTGGTTTAGTTAGGCAAGTGTTATGTCTGATACTTCTTTTCTTGCTAAAGAACTTAAATGTGAAATTTGCTGAAGGTAGAAAACTTTTAGGTCTGTTGTTTCAACTTCCTGCGTCCTTTTGTGTGCTGCACAGCATTTCTGTAATTCACACTGAACAATTTTATGTATGAAATTCTTAACTTCAGCCAGATGGATTCATCATTGACACAGAAAAGGTGACAGTTGCAGCAAACAATATATTATTTTTTCAAGACTGTGCACAGAAGGAATTTTTCCAAGTAAGTGTTTGTTGTTCGTTTCATTACCCGAGCTCTTGGAATACTGGCAAAACGCAACTGATTTTCAGTGTGAGCCTATGGAAAGCCTGTGAAATACCTGTAAATTTTTTCTGTCTTTCTCAGCATCATCTTTTATCTGTAGCCTAGGGGTGGTGGTTAACTCTTGAGACGGTCTGGTAGTAGCAGTTTTAGAGAGTGAGCAGTTGAATTCTTTCAGTTACAGAGTTTGTCAAATGCAAGTCATGGAACAGTGGGCTGTGTTCTTGGTTCATAAACCTGTGCTAAGTTGTACTGGAGAAAAATTGACTTGGTGGTTGCAGGAGGACTGACTGTGTTTTAGCTGCAAGCTGTGGTTATTTTTGGCATGCATGAAATTTGTCTGTGAATCGTGAGAAGCCTTGAAAACAGCTTTGATCTTAGTACCAGGTGCTTTCATCTGCATTTATCTGGATTGAATCTATCTCAAAAAAGACAAATATATTTGAACAGGCAGCAAGGAACATGGTAGCTGAGTATCATTTTTCATTGCAGAATTAGGACACGTTTTATGAATTTTCTTATGTGAAAAAACGCATATACCTGACCAAGTAGTTAAATCTAAATAATTAAATACTGATATGGTTTGAATCTAAAAAATAACTTCATACAATCATGGAGAGGTTTGGGTTGAAAGGGAGCCGTAAAAGCCATCTAATCCAACATGTCTGGAGTAAGCAGGGAATAGATCAACTATATCAGGTAGCTCAGATGCCCATCAAACTTGACCTTGAATTTTTCCAGGAATGGGAATGCCCCTCTGGTCAACCTGTGCCAGTGTTTCACCACCCACCTTTATTGTAAAAAAAAAAAAAAAAATTCTTCCTTTCCTTCAGTTTAAAACCATTACCCTTTCTCATATCTCTACAGGCCCTGCTAAAAAGTTTGTCCCTATCTTTCCTATAGACCCAGTTTAAATACTAAAGAAGGGTCTCTCTCCAGAGGCTTTTTTTGTCCAGTTTGAGCCCCACTATTTCAGCCTGTCCTTACTGGGATGTAGCACTTCTCCTTTTTTTCCCATTTCTGACTCTACAGACAATAAATGCACTCTGTTAAAAAAGAAAAACCTCAAAGCTGTTAAGAAAGAATTGAGGTGAGATTCTTCTTTCCCCATGCAACTCTCTTCTCACCAGAAGGAGAGCAGAGATTTTGCCAATGGTTCACTCTCCATTGTGATCTCAATGACTGGAGGGAACCAGCCAAGTCAGTTTTGGGGATTTCCACCAGTGTACTCCCAGGTGATTTGTTTCAGGCTGTGTTTCATATGCTGACTGAAACTCTACACAGTTTCAGAACAGGTTTATAAATGGATTGTCTAATTCTCACATTGTTCCTACTCGTCTGTGCCAGTGGGATCACTGCGACTTCTTAGGGAAATTCAGCAATTAGATTGATTGTATCTGTGATTGTGGTTTCCAAAAATACTTTCTGATTGATTAATTTAATTGCAAGTGATTAGAGTTAGGATGTCCATTTAACATGTGAAAAGACAGTTTATAGCTTAATTACTTTTTAAAGCACATCTTAATTAGGAAGTGACTATTCCTGTCAGCAGTGTTGTTTTTAATTACAAACAACCTCAAATGTTTGTGTTTTCAACAGGTACTACAAATCATGATATGCAAGGCACAGCAGAACAAAATGCAAAGAAATATAATGTAGGTGTTAGGCTTTTTCCTGCTAAATTCAGATTCACAGTGATAATGTGGAATAAAATAAGCTTTTAATGGAGAAGGCAGAAGGAAGGATTTATTTTGTGGTTTTTTTTGTGGTTTTTTTGGTTTTTTTTTTAATTTTGGTGGTTTGTTTTTTGTTTTTTTTTTTTTTTTTTTTTTGTCTTTTAAACCTGCAGGTGTGTGATCTTTCTCCTCAGTTTTATCCAACTTTATGCTATAAGGTAAATTTATGTGAATATACTTGTTTAATGGCAATTTATGTAAGGATGAGTACTTGGGCCTGAATGGAGTGGAAGATGTCCCTGCCCATGGAAGGGACATTGGAACTAGATGATCTTAAGGGTCCCTCCAGCCCAACCCATCCTGTGCTGCATCCAGGTTAAAAGGAAGGTGTTTAGCAGACCTTGGCAGCAGTGCAGGGAAGGAACTCCTCTTTAGTGAGGGGGTGGTGGGGAGTGGAAATGTGGGCTCTGTTTCGATGCCAAACCTTCTGTATCTCTACCCATTGGCACATGACCTGAGGGTGGTTAAGTCTCATCCTTCTTAAGAGTTGTGGAGGGGGCAAGGTAAAAGGGAAGAGACACAGTGAAAAGGAGTGCAGAAGAGAAAGGTACCTGAATTTGGCCCTGAGGGTGAGTTTGTGAAAGAGGGAGTTGCTGCTGAAATGTGCATTTCTTAACTTGTACAAGCAGGAAGTAATTATTTATGGTCAAATCTGGGCTATAAAATAATAGTACTAATTAATTAGAAGCTGGTTATATTAATTAATGTTATGGTGGTTTAGATTGAATGGTATTCCACTTAGTCCATCTTGTTAATTTTTAACCATAATAAGTTTTGGGGGAGTTTGGCAGGTGATTGTTTCTATGTCCTGGACTTAGCACTGTGGATATTTGGGAGAACTGCTGAGGTATCATCTTGTCAGATTTAAGGTGTCTTTATTCAAAGGATGTCTTGAATATTAAGGATATCTTCAACATCAAAAAGTTCTCAGCATTTCAGGAAGGCATTTCTTCCCATTAGCTTATAGTCCTTACTCATTAAAAAAAAAAAAAAAAAGAAAAACTCTGCCCCATAACCTTTCCCTTAATTTTATGATGAATAGCATATGTTATCTTTCCTAAGGCAAAGTAAGTGTACAAAGAAGAGAAGAGGCTTTAGTTTTACATCTAGAAAAATTGGGAAACAAAAATCCTTCCCAGTGGGGGAGCAAGGTACAAAGCTGACCTCATCTAATTTATCTGAAGGTATGATAGAAGCCTTTTTTCTTAGGTGGTTCTTTCCATCACAATGTGCTCTTTCTACCTTTCCTTGATTTATCTTATGTCTTTGTTATCCCAAGGTGAAAATGGCGAATTTATCTTCTACTGAAGACACCTTTTTAAAAAGAATCTGAATCACTAAGGCCAAGCCCAGAAGCAACTGGAGGCAATTAGGAACACTTTCTTTAAAACTCGCACCCAACCTACACATGCTTGACTTGGGAGATCAGAGAGAAATATAGCTAGAGGACAGCAGGACTAATAGCTACCAGATCTAACAAACCATAAAGGTGTTCACTGGAGAATTGTGGCAATATTGACTGTGTGTTCATTAAGGACATGACTGCCAGATGATGAAAGCATTGCTCTGCTGGGAGACATTTTGCTACTTAAAATGGCAGATAAAGTTACTCTCCACTTTTTCCTGGTGGTTAAAAAAAAAATAAAATAAAAAAGTCCAAAACTTGTTGGACTGAAAGAATTCCTGGGGTGAAGTTTTCAGCAGTCTCCTACCATCCTCTGTGAAGAAGTTTAGTTATCACTTCCGAAACTTGAAATCTATCAAGATTAATAAGCAGTGTCACTCCTTTCACTCTTGATGACTATCACTAACAGCCTTGTATATTTAATGCACCTGAAACAGAATTTGATATCATTACAGCAATGAGAAGTAAATCACTTTCCAGTGAGACCAGTTTTCTGAATGTCACTGTTTCTTTTCCATTCTTTTCTGCTTGCTTATCTTTCAGAGATACTCTCTCCATGGCAGAGCAATCATGTTTCTTTACCCTTTAATTTTTTAACAGTCAAACCACAACAATACCCTGAGTGGTTTTTTTTTTTTTTTTTTTTTTTGGGGGTTTTTTTTTTGTGGTTTTTTTTTTTTTTTTTTTTTTTTTTTTTTTTTTTTTTTTTTTTTTTTTTTTTTTTTTTTTTTTTTGGGGGGTTTTTTTTTTGTGGTTTTTTTTTTTTTTTTTGGTTGTTTTTTTTTGGTTTTTTTTTTTTTTGTTTTTAACTTCTAGTAACTGTAGTTTAGAATCATAGAGGACTTTTCTGAACTTGAAGATTAAGTCCAACTGTTAACCCAGTCCTGTCATGTTCACCACTGAACCATGTCCATAAATAGGACATCCACACGTCTTTCAAATACCTCAGGGATGTTAACCCCACCGTTTCCCAGGTCAGCCTGTTCTGATCCCTGACAACCATTTTGGTGAAGAATTTTCCCCTGATCTCCAGTCTACTGTTTCTGTGTTTTTGTATTCTGGCACTCCTTGCAACAAAGTGCATCAAATCTATAATGACTGAATGAATTATAAATAAATCTGGTGATTTTGAAGCTTGTGTTAGTTGGTTTCAGTGTTTTCAGTGCTCTTTGGGTCTTTGATCTATGTTATTCTATAGAATGGAGACACTGAAAAGTCTTGAGGTGTCACCAGGCACCATGACCTAATAACTTCACTTGGCTACGATGGCCCTGCTGCAAAGTGAATGTTATTGGTGAGATCTGGAGATCTGTTCCTGCTTTATTTGTAACACACTGTTATGACTGCCAGGTCTGGAACACAGCCATCCCCTGAGGAAAAACCCGCTCCCTTATTCTCTTTGCTTCCTCATAAAAGCAGAGAGGGCAATTCTAGAGTTATGCACACATCGTTGTGCCTTGAGCCTTCAATGCTCTGTCTGAATGCTTCAGGAATCAGTTTAGCAATGGTGAAAATTTGTCTACCAACTAAGTGAAGTCATTAGTTCCCTGGCTATTTAGAAACAACCTTCAGCCAAGCAAAAATCTAAGCAAGTGACTGTGGGTTCGGCAAGATCACCGAGCTTCCACTGGTTTTGTTATTTTTTTTTTTTTCCCAACGTTTCTTGGTCAAGACTGCTGAAAATTCCAAAGGAAAAGTTGAAAAGTGTGACTACTGTCTACATCTGTGTGAATCTGCTGAGAATTAAGACCTTAGAGCTGTGCTTAGTCCTCAAAACACAATTCTCTCTTGGTTTAATCAAGTGACTTGAAATTTCCTCTCAAAGGTGTAGGAATGCCAGTATTGCTCATTCACACGTGGTGACCATAACTAAACCAATATTCACATTTATATGAAATCTCTGAAGGCACTACATAATGCTGTATGAAACTACTAAGTTTTATGTCCACTTCACATGAACAAGATGCTTAATATTGCATTTACAAGGTGGCAGCTATCTTATAATACTTTACAATAGCTGTAGGGTGGGTTAAAATATAGTTTAAAAGCAGAAAAAAAATCATCCTTTCTACTAATACAACATTGAGGGGTTTTTTTGTTTTCAAAACAAAGCAACTTTTTAAAAACATCTCTAAAGGAAGCTTGCTACGATAGGTGTGTGTATTAAAATAAACTGCAGGTTTTAAAGGAAAGGAAATAATGGTTATATACTCTATGGGAAGAGGAAAGAAGTCCAGTACCAATAAATACTGCAATCTGAATGTGCTGCCAGGTTATGCTGAAGGGTGTTTTACTAGCTTGAAGTTGTGGACTTCTCACCTGACTGAGAATTGGGAAATTACCTGCATACTGGGCAAGGTAGTAACTCTGGTTTCTTGAGATTACAAGGGAGATTTTCTGGTTCATAGATAATGATTTAGCCTGTTTTTGCAAGAGTGAGAGATAAATGAAAAACTTAACCAGCAAAGATATGAAACTGGGGGGAGTGGAGACTTTTTTGTGTTTGTTTGTTTATTTTAATATAGGTGTTTTGGTTTTTTTTTTTTTTTAATTTGAGAAATGCATCTATTACTGATTTCATGATGCTCCTAAGGTCCCTCTAGCTTGAAAAGAGATGTGGAAAAAGCTTTCAGTTCTATTTCTTACTTGGCTAGTCAGCTGGTTAAGGAGTAGCAGAGTGGTGAAAAGGTATGAGTCAAGCTCTAAGTCTGAGCCAGGACTAAATAAGACAGGCTAGCTCAAGTGAAAGGTAACACACAAGTGCTGCCTTCAGCAGCAGAGCATGAGAACAGCCTGAAAAATGAAAAAAAACAAAACTGCAAGGTTTTTAAAGTTCCCCCCACCCCTGCTTCTAATCACTGAACTTCTCTTCTGTTTTTTTTAACCTCAGTAACTTGATTATCTTTGGGGTTTTTTCCTGCCTCTACCAGCTTTTTGTATTTTTTGTCTACTTCTGTTTGTAAAACTGTGCCTTCCACATATGCTCAAATCAACAATTCTGTGGTTTTTTTTAAAGATGGAGAAACAAAGGTGTAGTAGAGTAAGCACCATGCAGTGGGAGAGTAGGGAGCCACCACTAAGCCTTGCTGTGCACACTCTGTGCTTGAGAGAGACTGGAAAACTGGAGAACAGCAGAATGAAGATGAGGAAAAACCCAACTTGCTTGCCAATGGCGTAATTAGGTGCTATTTATCCCTTTTACAATATTTACATTGGCAGTGCTTCATTAGGGATTTATGGCCATCTGTCTTACAGATTTATTGTATATGTTGTGGATTTTGAGGTTTAAAACTGCTTTGGAGCCAGAAGAAATCCCTGTGCTGCACATATCCTGGCACCTGACTTTCCTGAGGATAAAAAGTTTCACGAATCTGCTTACAGCACTTCACAAAACACTGCCTGGGCTGATGTCACACCAGTGGTCAGTGAGCTGAGCCTGTAATGTGATATCACTCAGTGTCATTTGCACATGTCTGTTTTAGCAGCACAGAGGGGAGGGACAGTGTTCAACTGTTACCTGTCTCTGACATTTTTAATTCATCTTCTTCTCTTTGCTTAGCTTTAAAACCTTTTTTTCTTTTTCCTTTTTATGTCCTTTTTTCAACATAGTTTTCATTATAATATTTTTATTATTATAATTATTTCTATGAGCAGGTACCTCACTGCCTTTCCTATTGCTGTGCTGTCTGTGGATGCAGAACGCTGTAACATGGGTGAAATTTTGTTCTGACCCCAAGTGATTTTCCCTAGAGTGTAGCCTGGGCAAAGAGGGAGGGTAAATCTTTCCCAGTGAGGGTAAACCAGCATTCTGTGTTAGAAGCAGGAGTCTTCTAGTTTGCTGCTTGTGCTTATTGTTCACAAAGTGCATCTCCCACGAGGCAAATTGTGCTCACACAAAACAGTTTTAATATCTTTCTACAGACCTTAGGCTTGTTGGTGTTTGCCTGGGGCTATGCATCCCAACAGAAGAGAGAATTAGCAGCAATTAAAACAGTGTGGAAATATTATCATAAAATGACATTCAGAAAAAAAAAATAAATTACTGAAGTCTCTAAAATGAGAAGAAAAAACTTTTATTGTAGAAACATCGAGAAAATCTGGAGACATCTCAGATGTCTTAGGAATAGGCACACAGCATCCTGATTTAAAGGACAGCCTTTTCCTACCCTCATATACCTTAGAATTTTCCTGTTTCCTTGCAGATAAGTTCAGGATTTAGGCATCTTTTTCTTACCGAGTGCTTTTTGACAGTATTTAACAGGAAATTAAAGTTTTGGGTTTTTTCCTTCTGCCTGTAAGAATAATGTCTGTTCTCTCAAGGTGATACTTGAATAACAGTAGAGATCAACAGTGCAGATTAACAGAAATTAATCATGCTAGAAATAACTCTTGCATTAAAGATTTTTGTTGCGAGACAAAAAAACTATGAAAATTGAAAGAAAACAGCAAATTGGACCCATCTGTGTTGAGAAGTTTTGATTTGTGCTATCTTTGATGTACTGAAGTGTTCCCATTGTGGGAATGTTTTGTGCCTGTGCTCACTCTAAAACTCAATTACGGTGTTAACTTGCCTACACATAAGTAAATTTTTAACTTTTTTTCCCATTTCTACTTAAATTAATTTTTATTCAAAAATATGTGAGAGTTGAGTTTTTAGCTCCTGTAACTAAAATGTCAAAGGGCCGGTGTCTTAACTCCTCCTTTAAATGACCAGAGTCAGCACCTCTATATATATTTTTTAGTTTTGCCAAAAAATGAGTGAAAGCTCTATTTTGTAAATTATGAGGAGCAGCTGAAGTAGTTGGGGGTGTTTAGCCTGGTAAAAAGAGGCTTGGAGGGGACATTATCACTTTCTAAAGCTCCCTGAAAGGTGGGTGTAGCCAGTGGGGTCGGCCTCTTCTCCCAGGTAACAAGTGACAGGATGAGAGGAAACAGCCTCAAGCTGTGTCAGGGGATAGCTGGATCGGCTGTTAGGAAAAATTCTTTGGAGAAAGGTTGGTCAAGCAGTGGAACAGGCTGCCCAGGGAAGTCCTTGAATTCCCATCCTGGAAGTCTATAACAAGACATGTTGATGTGGCACTGAAGGGCATGGTGTGGTGGTGAGCTTGACAGTTTTGGGTTAATGGTTGGACTTTTTGATCTTAGAGGTCTTTTCCAAACTTAATGATTCTGGGATTACATCTTACTTGAACCCAAGGCTTTGCCTCCCAAACCACTGCCATTGCATTGTGTTTCCTGGTGTTTCAGAGGTCTGTTGGCAGGGTGGGTGAGGCAGAAGTGGGCTAGTGCAACCTGCAAGGCGTGAGGGGATAAAGGCAGAAGTTCCTTTTCTTACCACCAACTTGCACCCCTTATGCTCCAGGCCTTTGCTTGCATGCCCAGGGGGACTCTCACTGCTGGTCACAAGCAGCCAGGAATGAATCAAAGCAGAACTACTGCCTAGGAAAAACATCCATGAGATCTGTTAGGTTAAAACTTTCTCTTTTCTCCTTTGCCCTTTGAAAGACCCACAACTAAGAAAAAGAAAGTACTGGGGTATTCAGCTGATGTTTGTCAGGATACAGTGTTCTCTGCAAAGAAACCTGTCTCTGTTCCCCTGCTCCCGGTCTTTCTCAACACAATACATTTCTTTTTCCCTGTCTGGTGACCCAGAGCCTGACCAAAGGACAGCTGCAGCACTGTGGGCTGCCCTTTTGTGTGTGACTGCTGCGCTGTGCCAGCTCCTCTGGCTTTCTGCTCTCCTCTCAGCTTGTACCAGGCATATGTTGCTTCTCTCTGTACACAGGCATCTCACAGAATGCCTCAGCTGCCTTTCCATCATCCCCAGGACCAAATTACAACTGTCAATTATACATGAAAGGCAGGTGAGATCAAAGGGTTCCCTCAGTCCTGCTACTCGTGCATCTGCTTTAGCCTTAGAACTGCAGAACCAAACTCCTCTTTCAAAATCCTCATCTTCAGTTTAACCTGGTACCTTTTATCAAAATTATCATCTGGGTAGCTTCCCAGTATTGTACAGTGGATAATGAAGAACACTTTATATGCTTGTAAATGCCAGAAGAATTTAAAACGTGAAAAGGACATTTTACAATGAGTAGTTTCATGATTCCCTTCAGTGTTTGACAAGGATTTTACCTAGAGCTGGAAATATTAATGAGTCAGATCATTTCAGAGTAAGACAGAGAAAAAGGGGAGGAAAAGATTTGTTTTGGGGTTTTTTTTGGGGGGGTGGGGTGGGTCTGTTTATTTGTTCTTTTGTAGTTTGGATTTTCCTTGTTTTAAAAGATAATAATTTCCTTAAAAATTAGTAAAATCAAAACTAAAATTCTAACATTTATGTGAATGTTACTGCATCCTCCCTCATTCTCTCGATATTCAAACTGTTGCTGAATGTATTGTTCACACTGACTCCTGAGGAAAATCAAGAAACTCTGAAATGGAACACATATAATTGTTGCTTTTTCTCCCAAATTAATGATCCCTACACCCAGCAATTATTGAGAATTTTAAAATACTCTTATTAAAGTATGATGACTAAAATAAGTAAGCTTATTATGTATGTTTCAGCTCCAACTTTAATCTGATGAAACATAAACATCTTCTTAAAACTGAAGACTGGATGTTAAAATGTTCCACTTTATCTACATATCTATCTAAAGATGATAAACTGTACCAAAGTACTGTTCCAGTATCAGAGAAACTCAGCTTGATAAAATTCTTCCAAGGAAATGTGTATTATGTACCATTGCACTGATGTATTTAAAAAATTGTAACATTAATGGTTCATTAATTAATGTGAGCTGCTTTGGTCTTCAGCTAAAGCTCCTTTGTACAGGGATTGCTCCCATGTAGTGATTTTGGTTCCCTAAGGATTTTGTCGTTAATTTGACAATTTAGTTCATGTCAGCAAGCTCTCTAATAAAGGGAACTTTTGGTGTGTTAGTCTTCTGGTGGGTTGAGCTGTTGGGGGTAGAGTCAAAAGAGAAGAATATTTGTACAAAACACAATATTTGCCTGTTAAATTAAAAACTGCTCAGACAGATTTTTTTTTCCCAAAGATTTCTGTGTGCATGAGAGTAAATCTCATTTATAGGGTACAACAAAAGAAAAGGTTTATTCTGTTGGTGTTATTGCATTACTTAGGGCATGTCGTGACACCAAGTTGCAATTAATTCTGAATCATCATCAGTCATTCTGTCTTTTCGTAGACATTGAAAACTCTAAACAGTTGCAAGCTATTTGAAGCTTAGCTCTTTATATCAGGCATGATTCAAGGTGGCTACTCTAATACCATGAGCATCTTGTGTTCTTCTTCAGATCTGTTGATCCATATTGAAGTGCTTTTTAAAAGTCCCCACAACCAACACTACACACACAAACCCAGAACCCAGGTAATTATTTTGCTGGGTGAGGTTTAACGTGATACTGGCTGTAGAAATGACAACATTGTGTACATCCTGGATTATTTCAGAAATGCTTTTAATCTTGTTTGTGCTAGCCTAGAGAAGAAAGAAACTTTACGTAACACTCTTCCAAAGACGAGGCATGTCTGTTCTTTTTCACAGATCTCTAAAGTGTAATCGTACTTCTGAAGCCTTTTCAAGGAGAATGCAGTGCACCTCAACATATGTTTATTAAAAATGTACTTTCCAAATTGAATCCTATACTCTAATTAGGCTAGTTAAGGACGATGGTCTTACTTCAGATGAGCCTATTTGAAATTTAGAGCATCTCCTCTCACTACTCTGATGCTGCTCTCTGTTTACTCCAGTGTGGAGGCATTCAGTGGTTTGGCCCAGTCTGTTTGTGAAAAATGAAACCACAGTGGCAATGTTTCAAAGCATCTCCACGTGTTGGTGTTCTGCACTGACTGAAAGAAAAGCAAACTTGACACCTGAGAGTAGGGAAATAATGGGGTTTTCTTCTTAATTTTCTTAATGGACCATGGATTCAGCAGGGAACACCAGTGGAGCAGTGGAGTGTGTGTGGAGGGTTGCTCTGCACAGCAGGTACTTTCCTTGTGCCTCGTTCCCTTTTTTCTCTGCCTTATTACAAAGTGAAATGACAGCAAAAGTAGTTTTGTCTGAAACCAGAACTGACATAAAACCATCCTTGAAGCTTGTAGCCAAATTGCCACTCTAATGTGAATTTGAAGTATGTTTTGTAGGACTTGTGCAGTCTCTGGTATGGCTCACACTGGCTGTGCATATCAGTGATGGAAAAGTGAGCCTTTAGGTGTGCTCCTGTCTGCTGGTGTTTTTCTAGACTTTGTTGCTATCATTCTGTTGTTATGCACTCAGGAAACCTCAAACTTTTCCATGAAAAGCAAATGACCAGTTCTTATATTTATCTGGGTGATCATTACCCAAGCTAGCAGGGTACCTGTTTGAACTTTAAAGGACTGACTCTGTCTTGATTAGGTGTACTGGAGACTTAATTTTTCAAATCTAAGGTGAGCAGAGTGACCAGCGCTCAGTTGGTTTTCTTAGATGTCTCTTACTTTCTTCTCTTCTCTTTAATTCTGTTTTTTAAAAAATGATGAAGCTTTCTTTGCAGCTTAGTGCCTAGGAGAGATTTCTGGGATGAAGTTGGGTGAGGTGTTCTGTGTTCCACTTAAGTGCTCTAATTTTTACAGATTTTACTTATTTGGAGGTATGAGAAAACGGGCTTTTTTCTCCCCCCTTTCCCTCTTTGAACCAGAAAGGGTCTTCTCATCTAAACTGGTTCATACATTCCTTCAGGCAATCCAATTTTTATGGAAAAAAAACTTTCATCAGAAAATCCCTGACTTGCTGTCCTCCCTGGAGACCCACATCTACTGGATTTTAGTTTCTTTGCCTTTGACGCGTTGACACAAAAAAGCCTCTAATAAGCAGAAGAGAGCCCACCATTCATCTTCCTCTGCTGCTCTCCAATTTGTAAATGAGCAAAGTTTGGTTTTGTACTTACATGTGGGAACTGTTCTGCAGTCATTAAAATATTGTAGTGTTTCATGGTTCCAGCAGTGCATCTTTTCCTATTGATTATTGGAAGACTATAAATGCTGATGACAACCATTTGTCATTATTGTAAATCTTTTCTTCCCTGAATCAATTGCTTGATTTTCAATTTTAGTTTTTTAAATTTTATTTTTCTGGATGTCTTTCTGAGACCCATCAGGAAAACTTGATATAGGTTATCTTTATATTTCAATATTTTCATGTTCCAATATGATTAAGAGTAGTAACATTAAAAAGAAGGTTGGTAAGTTCTACCAACCGTAGCAGTAGAGTAGTTCATAGTTGACTGAGAAGTTGTGGTGTGAACAACTTCTTAGATCTCATTCCTTTAGCAAAATCTTTTAGTATCATCTTGTGAATTTTATTATAGGATTGTTGCCATCATTGGTTGGTTGGTTCATTTTAAAGAATGGGAAATTCTGAATAGCGAAGCCCACTAGAGGATTTGTTTGGTGCTTGGGAGTGGGGAAAAGAGGAAGAGGAAAGTTGACAGAGCTTTATGATGCATTGATGAGAGGGTAATATCTGGTAGTATAATAACTGCAAGGGAAACCTATGGTGGTTTGTAGTTATCCCAGTCACCTGGGCAGTCCTATGGTTTATGACAATATGTTTTGGAGGGGCTTGTTTCGTGTTTTTTTCACTGTTTGTCTTTTCTGTAACATGGGTTAGATGCCTGAGCTGCAGTGCACCAGTTGTCAGAAGGGCTGCTGTAGTGTTCTGCAGGTTGTGCAATGGACCTTCTATTAGTGCTTCATCAGTAACCACTGTAACACCAGTGAAGTGATGAAACTGCAGTTTTAATTTGACTAAGTGGAAAATAATTGAATTGCAAATTGTTAAGCAAAAATATTTTTCTTGCTGTTGTAGTCAGTAACATCAGGTTCTACCCTTCTGCACAAGATGACAAGCTAATCTTAATTAATGTAATCTAAATATTACTTCGTTACTGTCTTCCTGGGTTTTCAAACCTATTCCACAAACAAAAAAGTAGGAAATTTTGGATTTCCATCCATTTGTAAAAAAAACCCTGACACTTTCTATGTAATGAAAATCTGGAGTCTCACAGATAAATTGTAAATACTTGAACAAGTGTGTGTCAGGGCTGGGAATTCTTTCAGGGTGACATGAACAAGACTGGCACAAACTGCTGCACGTTTTCAATTAACTTATTTTTCTTTTCCCTGAGTTTACAATGCATGCAAAATGCTGATATGGTTCAGACAGCTGTTCTGACAGTGCAGTAAAAGCAGGTTTAACATTAAGATTGTCCAAGTGTATGAAGTGGTTGAGATGTGGGGGGAGTGGAGTTTTTTCCCTCTGCTTCCACAACCCTGAATTCAAGATAAAAAGGCATGGTTTAAGTTAGAATTACAGAGGGAGGGAATGACCCTCCAGAGCATGGAAAACAGGGTCTGCTTCCTCTTACCCTCATCTGAGCCTCTCACACTGGTGTGTCCATCTGCCCTGTGCTGCCCTATTACCATATTTGAATGGGAGGAGATGAGGGTTGCAGGAGTCCCAGCTGATTTTGGGTACAGTTCTGCAGCAGACAACTAAGGCTGGTCCAAAAAAGCTGCTGCCTGCCCAAATGCTGGGACAATTGGGAGTTCTTGGGCAACTAAGTGGGCTTCATTGATTAATGGCCACTGTTTTGCTCATACGAGGCAATAAGATCCAGAAAACTTTAACAGAGAAAAACCTCCATTAACTCAGGCTTATAAATTAAGAAACAAGGCAAGTCATTAAAACATGTATTTTACTAATAAATCACATTTGAAACAGCATGCTGTGCAAATGGGCAACTTGAGCAGGGCATGAGTGGGACTGAATATGTTTCTGTAAAAAGACTTGCACACTTTTAAATGACAGGTTTGAAACTGATTGAGGAAAAAGAAATTTTAAAATGTGATATGATGGTGATGTAAAATTACACTTACACTAATGGGGAGAGAACTTACCTACTCTTAAACTTCATTAATTCATCTCATTAGATATTCTTCCTGCTTGTGATATCTTCCATGTGATATTGGCTCTCTATGTGATATTTAGCAATAATGTATGAAAAAAAAATAACTGAGCCTCTGCCTGTTGTCTTGTTTCATTACTTTCCCTTGGAGCTCTTTTGAGTGCTATGCAAATCCTGCCAATTCTCAGTAACAGTGGAAGTGTTGAGACAACTTCCTGTTGTCTCAAAATCCATGTTTTGTCCCACTCATGCTGCTCTGAGTCTTGTTAGTACCTGTCTGATGTAAGTGTGAACAAAACTTTAACATTCCCCCTGCCATGCTATTTCTGCTATGGACTCGTGTTCTCTTTCTTCCTCTCTCTCCACAAACATTTATTGGTGTTGTTGCTCTACCGAAAAAATTGCTATATTGCACAGCCCTCCAAACTAAAGACCATTTTTTTTTTCCCCTATCCTTTGGTCAATTAGTAGATTAGTCAAGAGAAATGCCAAGCTATATACAGCTGCTTGATGCTGTATGTAGCCATTAAAGGCATCTATTCATGTGCTTGTCAATTATGTCATCTCTTTTTCTTTGTGTGTTGCCCATGCTACTTCTGGCATCTCCCTTCCTTCCAAACCTTTTCATGCCCAGCAGATTGTTTTCCCAGACCTAATGAGGCAAATGTCATCGCTGTGTTTGTGACATCTCAGTGTCTATTTTACTCTGGCATATTAAAATGAAGGCAAGGAAAAGTAGTTTGTGTTGTTGTTGGGATAGACACATATCCCCCTGCAATTATATTGTAGCAAATGTGAGCCTTGTATTAGGAAATGAGCTCTGGGTTTGAAATGCTGAGGCATGTGATGTTTGAATATGCTCACATACAAACTGCTGCTTAGAAGAGATTCGTGGCAAAATGTTCCCATCTATGTATGTGTAACTGATTATCAAACACAAATGAAACATGTGAGCACTCAAACAAAATGCTCTAGAATCCATCTTTCCTTTTTAAATAGTGTTTCCATCCAACTAGCTCTTTATTCTCTCAGGAAGAAGTGGGTTCTGTATGAAATTTGAAGGCTTCAAAAAATTGCAATGAATGGATAACAGCAGGTAAACTAGTCTGGGTCATATCAGACACAACCTACTGGTGTGGATTTATCTGCCTTCTTAATCAGGCACTCAGGAAAAGAATGATATCCAGAATACCATTCTCTAATATGACTTTATTTCTTGTCAAGGAGTAGACTGGAAGAACCTGCAAAACTTACATTTCAGCTACTGCTTCAACCCTTCTTCTCATATTTGACATATTTGTCAGTTATGAAATCACAGCAGACCTGACCAAAACATCCTTTACTCTGTTCCTGGAGTTCTTAAGTAAAATCCTTTGCCAACAGCAGAAAACATTCTATATTAATTACGCTTTGGAAAAAAATGGTTTTTCACAGAAATTCAGGCTAAATTACCAGTCTAAATCCAGGCTGAAAACAGTGTGTTGCTGCATGGGTTTGTGCTATCTGCAACCCTGAGCTGGCAAGGGCATTGAAGAGTGTGTGTGGGGAAACCTAACAGCCAGCTGTGTGTTATGTCACTTGGCCACACCTTGCTCAAGGAACTGGCTGCTGTCACCTGAGACCTTTTCTTTTCCCTGGACATGATGATGAAGTCAAATTGCCACACCTGACAAGAAGAAATCCTTCCAGGATATCTTAAAGTTCAACGTTACCTGCCAGTATTTCAATCAGATCTTCACTGCAATTAAACAGACAACTTCCATTAATTACACAGTAAGTTGTTTGCCACCTGGGTGAATGACAGCTGATAGCTGGCACTGAGTAATCAGGATGAATAGGGTTGGTTGAATATCACAAGTGAGAGACACTGAGACAACTTGCTCTTCAAAATGTGTCTGTCACTTGGCACCCCTGCATTTTATTGTGATCCACTCCTGGATCTCCATTACTTTTTGGGTTTTGAGCAGTAACATATTTGCTGGATAGTCACTAAAACGACTTGTGAATAAAGCAGATGGACATGATTTGGTAGAGCGGCTGTTTGTGAAGTTATACTAAAACAATATTTCAAAATATCAACTCCAGTCAGAAACTAAACTGACCTATACCAAAGTAATTTACAACTATGTATAGCTGAATATGTGTGAGAACACAAACACTCACCCTGTACATATGTGTTGACAGAAGTCAGGGATTGTTTATGAAGAATTACCATTTTTTAGATAAAATATTTAATAACTGTTTTATTGCCAGGCTAAAAAATACTGATGTGGCGAATCCATTATTATTGATGTGAAATCTTTCTCCTCCATTTTATTTCTACAAATATTTACTGTTGTAAACTGGAAGATACTTCTTTGTCATTTGTGCAGCTCTGGGCTGCTTTTTATTCACTTCATTTATGTCTGTGTTATTAAAGGTGATAAAGGTTACTTGAGTCTCCTCACAATTACAATTAAGTAATATGCAGAAAACTCAAATGTATTTCTGACAATTGATAGACTTTGATTTTCCAGTCATACATAAGTAGAACACGAAGTAGAACTTGCAAACTCAAATGTTGCTTGATTTAGTGCAATGAGTTTATTTTATGTTTTATACAGTTCTTTCAGTGTCTTTTAGTTTTTCAAAGCTTAAACGATCTCCTCCCATGAGGCAAAGCTGTTGACATTTCTTTAAGCAATTGCAGACTTTCCAAAACTGTTTCTTGACACTGTCAGGGTAATCAGAATTGTATAAATTATAAGTACATTTCAAAGAGCTCTGTAACGTGAACTCTTTGATGAGGTCGTGTGATGGTTGGGGCAGTGAGGGAAATTTATGGGGTACCAGACATTGCACAATATTTAAATTTCCTTAGTTATATATTCAGTGATTGAAAACATATGGCAATATTTTATTAACTCTCCTGAAACAAGAGAATGTGTTTATAAAAGGAAAAAAAATACGTTTTAGTAAAAAAGCCTCATATAACATAAGACTCGTGTACCAGGAAGAAAAATTACTGAAGTATTTTCAGAAAGGAATGCCTACCTCAGTACGATAATACATTTCTTTCTGCACACTTATTATTACTGTTAATGTGCTCTTCCTTCTTATTCAGAAAGACTGATATACTTTAAAATGTAATAGTTTTTACCTGTTTTTTAACTAAAGCAATAACAGATTGATACCATATCCAACAAAACAGAAAATATGAATGAGATTCTTAGCACTAGAACAAACGAAAAATTCCCTTTAGAAACGTTATTTTTACCAGTCTCTTCAAAAACACTGCCTTAGTAAATTAGGTTATGGAGATGTTGCTGCAACTTGGAAAATATCTTTGAACTAGACACAAATACTTATTAAGATGCATTAGAGAGGAACACAAATGCTGGCAGCAACAGCCATACATTTGCTCTACCTTTTACTTTCCTTTTAAAATGTTATTTTAATAGTCTGTTTTCCATAAGCAATAGAGCAGTTTATGCAATCCACCAAGCTCTGAGAAGACACCCAAGATTTTGTTTCAGAAGCAGGAAGAAATCAGTAATGGGAATTCTCTAAATCTGTTTCTATCTTACTTGAAAAAAAAAAAATGGTTTAAGAATGAGATGCTGGAAGGAAATGTGGGCTGAACAGAACAGTAGGGGTTTGTAAATCTTGAAAATGGAGAACCAAGAGCAGTACAGAATTAGAGAAAAACACAAATGCCAATCATTCACTGAAAACCCGAACTAACAAATGGAAAAACAGCAGAAAACCATCCTTCAAAGAATTTTGCAGGTCTGGCTTTTTTAGAATATATGGCAAGGGGAATGTTATGTAATCAAGTATTCAAATTAATTGATTAAGGTTTTCAGAGAGAAACTATCCCTGGCATAATAAAAAGACTGAAGAGATAGTAAAAGACAGACATGTCAGTTGTCATTAGGATTTTTGAACAGAAACAACTTACTCTGGGAACTTATGGAGCCCCTTACTAACAGCTGCAGAATAGTTTGGATAAATATTTATTTGGTGTTGCCTGTAAATGTTAATAACCTACTCTGTTTCTGTGTTTCAAAGCTACTTTTCAATAATGTTACAGAAAAGTTGCCTAGAATTTCGGACATAGGTCTTTTTATATCATCGTAGGACAGGTCAGAAAGCCACAATCTTAGTTAACAGTTCAGTAAAAGGCACTAACTTTGATAGAAATAACCTAGAAAAAACCCGAGTTTCCTTCACAAAATTAATGTTTAAAAGATGCTGTTTGCTTAAACTGACTATTCTGATTAACTTTGACAGGGCAACAACACAAATCTGATGTGTCCTGAGAAGGGATCCTCTGGGTAGCCCCACTGCCCTACTTTCAAGCTGACATTTGGAGAAAAGCAAAGAAAAGAAAAAGAAAGAAAAAAAATGGGCAAACAGCCTCTAAACAAAGCCATACTTCTAACTCCTTTGAAATTTTGGTTGTGTAATTTTAGTACAAGAGTGGGGGGGGGGGGGGGGNAAGCGCCTCAGCTCCTTAACTGTGGAATTCTTATTCCTCTGGAAGATATTATTCTTCTGATCCCTTTGTCAATATAAATGCCTACAACTAAATAAAGCTGTCAACATTTGAGAATAGGCAGGAGAACAGTAAAGTTAAACCATGGAAACGTTCTCTGTATTCCAGTGTACACATTCATTTTTTAGAGATGTGGATGTTGCTGGTCTTTCTAGTCTATTGATGTTGTAAACATAAGGAGAGACCAGGAGAAGATGTATGATGCAATTATTCACTATTGGTTCCAAAAGAGTAAACAAGTAAAAAATAAAAAGCATGTAATGGTATATACTTCTTGTTCAAGGGAAGTAAAGTCTGAGAACTTATGTGATGTGGGCGTATTAGCAGGTAAAATGGAAGGAACAAATTTTGTCACAACACATTGTTCTTGCAGGTAGACATACTTAAGTTCTCACAGAAATACAAATATCTTGAATTCTTGTTGTGTCTGAAAAGGACTGAATAGACATTAAGAATGTTTTTAGGTGGTTCGACTTTAATAAAATAAGATGTTGAAAACTGATTACCTAATTCTAAGTTTCAAATAGCCACATTATTTTGAGGATCTTATTGTCTCTTATAGTCTGCATCTTAAAAAAAAAAATTAGACTCAGCTTGTATTTTATTTTGATACGCTTTCTGAGAAAGTAAGCATCCCTTTGTGCTTCACTTGTTTTTGGACACACTGTTTGTAGGTGCCCGAATTTACCAGAATTTCAGAGTCAATTAAAAATTATCACTGGCTTCAATAATTTACCTGAGAAGTTTCTCCTTTCTTTTACCAGATAAAGTATTTTCATAACTATCCACCCCCCCCCCAAAAAAAAAAAAAAAAGTCTCTGCTCTATTGAAATTATTGAAAGATATCCCCCTCCACTCCCCTTATTTCTAAAGCTTTATTTTGACATATGGTACTAGTTTTTATTTTGGCACTCAGGCTTGTTGCACAAATGGAAATGAAGACCTAAGCAGTGACCAGCATTTTTAGAAAGATAAGTGAGAATTGCTTTTGATTTTAGGCTATTTAAGTACCTAGCATATGTTACAGCTTATTTTATAAGAAATATTTAGAAAATAAAGCAAGCACTTCTCTGGGTGGTTTTCTTTTTTTTTTTTTTTCCTCCCACATATTCTAATGAAACTTAATACTAAGTTTAAAAATAAAAAAATCTTAAGCAACTTTTGTTCCTATAACTTCTAGACTTTATTGGTCTAGATGGGATTAAAATTATTAGTAAAATGAACAAAATATCAGTCTTTCACATACAAGCACATTTAAAAAAAACTAACTCTCCTTTCTTTTGTGCTCTTGCAGACATAGATAGCTGAACTAATTCAGACATCATTCCTTAAGCACTTGCAGTCTGAGTTATTTGGGGTGTTCAATGTATGACCAAGTTTTTGAGTATTAAATGCCTACAAGGCATTGAAGGTATCAGGAAATATGGTCTCAGTGCCCAACACAGTCCTTGGTTTGGCTTGTACGAAGCATCTCCAGAAACAATTTCACTATATGTTAAACCTAACATGTTCATTTGGCTGCCTGAGGCATTGTTGATGAAGGATTTGATGTAATTGCAGAGTACTAGTATTTTACCTGAGCAGTTAGATGTTTTAAAGTTGGCTAATTACTGTTTCAGTGAGGATGAGCGTGTGTTTTTTGCATCACCTCCCCATGCCAAGCAATCTAAACCCAACAGAAAGGTGGTTAAATGAGCCATCTCCAGAGCCTCTGCTGCAACGATCTGCCTCAAGACTTTTTGACTGCATTGCAATGCTAAGAGTACCTAACATTCCTTCCTCCTGTTTACTTTTTAATCAGTTACCTGAATGTGATCTCATTAAAACCACATCAACTGTACTAAATAGTCACAAATGAGTTCCAGGCACAGATTTAGATCTCAGATATGGATTTGGTTAACAGTATTTTTTTTGATTTTTTTGTTAGAGCTCTCACTGAGGAAAGTCTTATAGATGAAATATAAACTTGCAGGCTTTTTTTTTCTTTGACCCATTCTGAATGAAGTTATCATTCCTCTATTTCAGTTTAAGGAGTGCATGTTAAATTTGCTGTTACTATCCTTATAAACACAAAGAACTTGTGGAATTTGTTGTTCTCCAAGTGGGATCTGAAGAAACATTTGCAGGGAGGTGTTTTGAAGAAAGGATGTGCTCTATGCTAGCGTATAAAAATAATCCAATATTTCTTAAGAATTCTTAGTTTTGTCAGGTTTTGAATCCTAGTATTTTGGTCATTTAGCTCTGAGTATTTCTAAACATGTTTGTTGAAGGATTTTTTCACTGGGTATTGCTGCTGTGTTGTTGCCTTTTCTTTTTTGGTCCGTGTATTAAAAATGGTGTATCACATACAAATTTTGCTATTAAATCAGTCTAAATTTAATATGCTTCTTTTGGGCCATAGCATATTTATCAAATTCATATATTAGTAAGTTACTGTTGTTATCAAAATTCTCTAGCCTTGTTGAACTGACATTTAGGTCCAGATCTTTCCTAAACACTGCAGCAAAGGCTTTGTCAGCTTAACAGCGACATTATTCAGCGAGAAGAAAAGTTGAGAACGAAGTTTGTATCTAAAAGACTCTGCAGAGCATCTCTACACTCTAGTTCCTACTGGTAATTATCCCTGAAAAAGAAATCATTGCATGCTTTCTAGTATGTTGGTCTTGGCACTGCTGTGAGGGGTCTTTGAGTCCTCATGACTTGTACACAACCTGAAAGCGTTCCACACGAGAGTTGTCTTGGCAAACCTTTGTTAAATCTGTGTGAACCTCGGGCCTCTTCATCATGTTTTTTGATTTTTGTTTTTTGTTTTTTTTTTTTTTTTTTCAATATGCCATGCTGTGTGTGGGTGTGACTTTCACCAAGTTTTCTGGTGTGCTGTGAGTGTAATTAATAGACACTTTTCACAATGTGCAACTTTACGGTATATATAAAATAGTAAACTTAAGAGAGATCAGAACAGGTGCAGTGGGTTTATGGAAAGCAAGTCTCCCTTTGCCAAGCACCATGAATACCCTGAGCAAAATAGGGATGGGGTGAAGAGAGAAAAAAACCATGGGTCTGGGAGGTGGATTAAAACTCTGAGGTTTTCATCAAGGGCCATAGTTCAGGCTCTGATTTCAGACAGTGTTGTGTGTGTTTTGGCTATTGAAAAAGTGTTTGTGGAGGGGGCATGTGTCCATTCTGCCCTCTGCATTGCAGTAGTTGTGTACTCTGTGCTGTTAGGCTTGGGTTATTAGTTTGTAGCTTTCTAAAGCTTTCACTAAAACTATCAGCTCAAACTTTTAATTTTTTTATAGAGCAACTGGTAGCTACATATGTTGAGGTGTGTGTGTAATCTCTCTGTACCTGGTGCTCTATGTACAGTCATGGTTCCTGTTTAGAGAATTGAATGCAGGTTTTCCTGGTGTGATGGCATTCTTAACAATGCATCTAATTCCCTTAACTCACAGCTGCATCTTACAGAAATATTTTCTCATTTTATGCTTGCTAGCCATAGCATGGCTATGGCCTCCTTTCACCATGGGGACCTACAGACAGTGAGACTAGACAATATATATACCACAGCCTGGCATAGGCTGTGTAGGTCTCTGCTTCTGGGTATTTCTGCAGTACACCATGGGCAGTGAAGGCCCAGAGAAGCAATTGAGACTTCAGCTCCAGAAAGTGCTTCCAGATGAGCTGGAATAATCTGAAAAACAAAACAAATATAGGCAGATTTCCAGATGAAAAAAGAACTGGCATGACGATGATGATAATATACTAAAAACTCACAACTACCCCTGCAACACACTCCAGCCAATCAATCAGAAATGCCCCAAAAACTGCCTTCAGAAGACAGCCCAGGTGGCTCTAGGTGCTTAAATTCATGATTGAAATAGATTTCTCCACAGTTTTGCATATGAATTTATGACTTCAAGGTAGAATTTGGAAATGGTCAGGGTAACTCCAAGTCTCCCCTGGAGATGTCAGCTGATGATTGTGTTCAAAATGTGGCCATCACAGACTGATGACCTGACTTCCTGTGGAATTTTGTTGTGAAGTCGTGGTAGGGACCTAACATGCTTGGAACAGCACAGGAGTTAAAGGACTCATTGGAGTGGGAAACCCAGTTGAAACTGGGAGTATTTAAATGTCAGTTTCCTAGGGGTGTACCAGTAACCATTATCCACAGGGTAAAACAAAAGGGATTTTCCTCTCTTCCTCTGCTACTGAGGAGATGAGAATGCAAGATTAATGTGTCCAGATGGAAAGCAGCTATTATTTCTGGTTCCTCTTAAGTGAATTTCTTTTACGTTTTAATATTAAGCAACCATTGGAATAAAAAAAGACTGTTTGGGGGGAAAAAAAAGAAAAAAAAAGAGAGAGAAAAAGTCGGGTTTTAATGTACTTGCCTCTAGTTGATCTCCAGAGGACAATTTTTTTCATCTATATATTGGTTCATTCTGATGATATGTCAGTCATTTCTGTTGCATACAAGAACTATGATTCTACATATGGTTTCTGTGTTCTCAGAGAGAACAATTATTTGCTTTGCTTCAGGGTGTTTTCATACCAAATATCTTATTCTAAACTGCAAAAATGGATCATGTATATATGAGATACTATGCTTACCAAGCAAGTCAAGCAAAGATTTTTTTTTCTTTTTTTCTTATCCTGTACCTTAAAAAAACCCAACAAAAGGAACAAAGAAAATCTTAAATATTGAATTGCAAAAGAGAAGTACAAAAATAGTTTTTTCTAATGATTGGGATAAATGTTTAACAGGTGCAAAATGTTGTAAATACAGAGGGATAGGCCAAAAGAAAAAAAAAAGGCATGAGAATGGGAAAGAGGAATTTTGATTTCATCCAAGGTTTTGGAAACTCAAATGCAAAATTCTCCCTTTTTCCCCAAAATACATCCTGCTTTTCTCAGTGCCATAGGAGCATTCCTTTCAAAGCCTGTGATCCAATTTTAATACCTGTCATAGGTCCCAATTTTCAGCTTGAGAAATACAATGTGTTTAGAAATTTTAAATAGCCAAATTAGTAACCTGATAAGATCAGTTTAAATCAAACTGGTTGGAGGTATGTATAGCAAGCATCAACAAAATGTCTTTGTCTGCTACAAGAGCATATATACTACAAAACTTGCTGACGAAAAGGGGAACAGAAACTGTCAATACATATTGGGTGGACTTTCGCCTCCCACCCCCACGTGTCAGACTTCATTTACAGAGTCCCCTCACACTCATAACTTGATAACAAAAAGAGTTAGCATGGTATGCTGTGTGACAGGTGACCTTGTGATGGAGGTGTCTGCCTTGCTGTTGCTGTTCCATTTCTAAGTCAAAAGCAGCAAAATTGTGCAATTTAGAACCTGGGAGTGTGCAAATGGCTAGAAATTCAGCTCAAAAGCCTGGCTTTCAGCTCACCATGAAAGAAAGTAATTCATCAGGAATCATGCATAGTCAAACCACTTTGAAAGGTGTCGCCTTCAGCATGATTCAGCACTGACTTTGCTTAGAAGAAGTTCCTGTAAAATGATGAACAATTGTTCCCCTCTCAGGGGGAGAGGAAAGCTGGTGTATCGCAAGGTGAAGTTCTGAATACTGTAAGGCTTGGCTGGCTAAAGGAAAAGGAAAAATAGATCCCTTATAAATACAAGTTATTTTTCTCCACACTCCTGGGATGCAGGCATATGACCTCCTCCACAGCATTTTCCTGGCTGTTGCTGTTCATGGGAGCAGAGTTGTCTGTGTTTTACCAGAAGCATTCCTTGTTACCTTCAGGTAACTTTGGAGTAACCTGCTGTAGGATGGATACTTGCCAAGGTATTGCACTACAGTGGATAATGTAGACCAGGGAAAGAGCTGAGGGTGTTGTGGTATTTTTACATCACTGAATGGAGATACATTTATGTCATCCTCCTGCTTTAAAGTCAGTCTTCTTCAGAGAGGACCTTCTTATTAGTGAAACAGTAACTTTTTGAAAAATCAACAAAGCTCATTGTTTAAACTCTCTCCAGAAGATTTAGTCCATCTCTTTGTTCTCGCCTAAGTCTGATTTAACTTAAAGCTCAGTAACTGGTTTTGCTTGAGCATCTTGCAATGTTCTTAGTGTTCTTAGAAACTCCAGTTTTCAAAACAGAATATCTAGAGCCTAGCTATGTTGCTGGCTGCCAAAGGAAGTTTTATTCCCAAAGAGTTGGCCAGACTGTCTCACAGCACCAACGCAGAGTTCTTCGAAGGTCAGCTGAGCCAGAGGATTCCAGTTCTCTGGTTGCTAAAGCCCTCCAGTACAATCCCTCTAGCACAGGGAATTTTTAAGTCTGCTAAAGCAGATTTACGCACTTGCAATAGTGAGGTACAACTCTGAACTTGTTTTAAAATAAGGACTACTAGAATACAGTTTTGTATGATGCCAGTTATATTCGGGTGATGCAATCACAGTTTTTGAACTAAATAAGTCTATGAAAAAAAGCATATAAATTTGTGCAATAGGAGAGCTTGAGGAGTATTGATTGAAATAAAACAAAATGTTCCCCAAATACAAATGTAGAGCTAGAAATGTGGGTATATTGCTATTTTATTAAATATACTAACTATAATAAAAATAACAACTCTTGCATCTGTGGGGGTAAGGATTTGAGGAGTGATTTTCTTAAAAGCTTTATTTTTCCATGCTGGTAAAAGTGTGAAAAATCATTGGCATCTTTTCTACAATTCAGTAATAGTAAACTTAAGTGTTGTAGTCAGCTGCTAAACTGCACTGTGGGAATTATTCTTTGTTGTTGATGAAGAAAACAACTTTTTTTTTTTTTTTTTTTTTTTTTCCTGTTGTGTTAGAAGCATGTGTTCATTTCACACTTGCAAATAGCCAAAGCTGTGTCTTTAAAGATGACTGTGGAAAAATAGAAAGAAAGGGCTCTGGTAAAAAATAGCTAAATTACGACAGCATAATTTTGCTCACCTGAGCCTGTAGGATCCTAAACTCCTGGAGCAACCACCTTCTTTTTAGACCAGTCTCTCTGGTCATTGTGTCTGCTTGAGTTATAATCCCCCCCAAAAGATAAGTTTCCATCTAAGCCTCTTAAGGTTTCCTAGGTTTAGAAGGGGCTCCTGCAGCACATCCATGGCATGCCAGTGAGATCAAACCCAATCCCAACGTGCACTGGCAGCTTTTTCTTCCCACTGAAAAGGAGGCAGGTTGAGCGGTGGTTTTCCTCCCGTGTAACCCTCCAGTGGCGAGAGTGCTCGTTCAGCCCTGGAGTGGGTACGGAAGGCTTTCCTCTGCCTGGAGGGCCTTGCCTCCGGCTTAGCGGCTTTTCTGGGGATTTCCTTCTGCGCCTGCAATTGAAGCTGTGCTTAGCACAGCCCTTCCTCTACAGGGCTCAGGGGTGATTATTCAGGACTCAGGATTACTTTGTGGGAGACGGGGTCGGTGACTGAGATGCCGTAGGAGCCCGGGCAGAGATCAAACGGCGCGGCTCTGTGGCGGCTGACTGGCAGGATGTGCTCACACGGGTTGCCAGTGGAACATTGGGCATGACTGTTTATTTCTCATAGCGTGCTTGCTATGCTCATTGAATAAAAAGGGGATCCTTCCCGGCAAATCGGTACTCTACTCAGCTTCACTTCTTTACACGAATTATAAATAGAAGGAAAATATTTTGTGACAGAATATGTTCATTTTGCTGTTATCTGGATTGGAGGAAGGTTGTTTTTTTGGCTTTCATAAATTTGATAGCTTGTTCAAAAATGAATGGTGGTAATGCTGGTAATGTAGCTATAATTTAATTTCAAAATAATAGATTCTAAGCATATTATTTAAGTGATGAACATACACATGCTACAAGCCTTTTAAAGATTATACTTAAGCAAGTCTGACATTATTACATGAAAACTAGGAGGTCTGGACTAGTAAACCCCTTCACTTAAATGTCCTAAAAGATCCCCAAAAAACTGGGAGACAGTCTGTTTTGCAGACTAGAACCAGACTGTTTGGTTTGCAGACTGTTTTGGCTAGAACCTCATAAACAGAAACTGATGTAACACCAACTACCAGTTGTAGGTAAAATATGTGAAGTGGTTTCACAGAACTAAGAGGTTTTTGTGCATGTGTAAATAAGTAATTAAACCCATTCAAATTGCAAGTTCTGGGAGATGAAAGAGTAACCATCCTGTTCCTGACTGATCCAGTCCAGACAATGCTGAACTAAATCACTAAACTCCAATATTTAACAGCTTCTTTACCCTTTCCCTACTAAACAACATTTACTAATGGCAGCAATTGTATGTACGGTTGTATTTTTGGTAGAAATGTATTCTGAGGGTACTTGCTTATACACTTATAAAATGCTGCAAAGAATGTGAGCATAACATTAATAGAGTTCATCTCTAGTGCTTCAATAAAGATATTTGAAAACAAAATCTCTGAAAAGTTAGAGAAGTAAAACATGTATTTCTGCTTCCTAGTCAGTATGTTTTAGCAGACATGTGCACAGAAAGATAGGGAAATTTATAAGACTTGTGGAAGGTGAAAGGATTAAAGGGGGAGAGAGAGTTTTTTCCCCCAGAATTAAACAAATTATTGTTTATAACTCTCAGTGGCAATATAATAATAACAAACAGGGTGTTTAGCAGGTAATGAATTTTGAATTTTCAAAATGGGGGAACTGGCATTTTTGTGGAAACAGAATGCTGAAATAGGTGAGAGCTGTTTTGCAGTCTGGGCATCTTTGGCACAGAACTAGAATATTTGGGCAGTTAGGAGAATTTGGCTCAGCACAGCATTTTACAGCCACACTGCTGCAGTGGAGGTTGCTCTGGAGGACCAGAAATGGGCCTGCAGAGGACACACACAGAGGAGAAGAGCTGCTCCCTTGTCCTCACTCTTTGTATCTGCTCACTCACACGTGTGCAAACATACACACTGCACACATAGAGCACATGGAGAAAACTTCTGGCTTCGTTTGGAACAACTAGATTTGTAAATGTCTGTTTGAGTGCTGTGATCTCTGATGAAAGAGGTGGGAACTGGAAGTGCATGTGTTCACCTGTTCTCCTCTCAGTGTCTCAATTTTTGTGCTACCAGGGATTTACAAGGCCCAGAGGTCGTGGCATATGTGACTCATGAGACCTACCTGCTGTCTCCAAAACCTCTCTGTTTATGCTTCTCTATGCCTGATACATACGCACTCACACACATGTACATCTGGGCCTACAGCAACTGATGTGCATGCCAGCAACATTTTCTTTACTAAATATCTGCAAAATTTATGTGGGGCTTCAGACTATCAGTTACATTTAGATTGGGGGTCAGGAGTCTTGACATCAAAATCCATCTTAACGTGTTAGATGGAGAACACACAGGTTTGAACCAGCCTGTGACCAGACATACTGTCTAAAGCTAACCATATTCCTTGGAGTAGTTCTGGCAGATGGGAGTTGTTGCTCTCCCAGGTAGTGCCTAGGTTTTTTTGATGAGTGCTGGGGATCAGTTTAGCAGTGTAGATGTAATGGGGGTGATTGAAAGAGCCAAAGGGGAGAAGAATGGAAAGGGCTGGAGTGGAGTTTGTCATATTAGCGAGAGTAAATTAGTAGTAGTAGTAGAGTAAAAATGGACAAACCTTTAAAAGTAGAATTAGAAACCTGGCTTGATATTTCCAGTGAGGTGTTTCAAGAAGCATAGACAATCCCTTTTAAAATAGTATGCTGCTTTAACATATGACTATCCAGATGGCTTGGCTTTGCTTCTGACAAAGGCTGAGGTTTTTACCTCAGTCACCAACCTCTGGATGTGCAAGAATAAGACAGAGCGCCAAATATACATATGTAAGTCATGTAAAACAGAAATCATGTAGCAACAATCTTGGATGAAGATTTAGAAGAACCTCTGAGGTTTTTGAATCCATATTTCCTAAATCTGGCTCAATATGAAGAAACACTTCTAAACATATCCCGCTATTCCTTTTTTTCCTGATAATAACTCCAGAGAAATAAGGGACAATGTAAAAAATAGATTTATGAATGCTTCACAGCGTTGTAGTTACAATGCTTGTTCATACGTATATTATGTATTTTCATGGAAGAACACTTTTGATGGGAGGCAGAATACCACCAAATCTCAACTGCTTTCTCACTCCATTTTGTACTCTCTGCTGTTTGGCACCCACTCACACATTAGCTTGCCAAAAGCGTGGCTTGACAATTAGGTATGTTAGCACAATTATGCATTTTATAAACTGTGCAAAATAATGCCCTCACTGGTATGCTGAATAATCTTTTATCTCACAGCTTTTTGAAAATTATTTTGTAAACAATGCCCCAATTGTAACTTCATTGGTATGATAGTGCAGTACACAAGCGTTAGGAAAGGGGAACGCTGTCTTGTGCTTCAGGCAATAAACAGTCTGCTGGGTCCTAAAGAAGGGGTCTCAGCCATTCATCACCAAAGTATCCCAGTACTCTCCAAGTGTGTCTAACATCTGGCATTTTTTGCTCTCCTACTCCTTTCCCACAGTGAAAGTGTGTGCAGCAAAGTATCTTGGTTTCAACTTTAGAGCTGGTCTGGGTCTCCTTGCTCGTGTTTATTTGTTAGGGAGAAGGCAGCCAAGAAAGACTGTTTGTGGAGAATGGTCTTCTCATTCAATGAGGGAGTTTATTTCATAGATTTGGCCCCCAGTCTTCCCAGATTTGTATCTCTACCAAAAGATCAACCTTGGCTTTACTGTGGGGAAAATCACAGTGCTGGACTATGTTCACTGATTATCACAGTGCTCTTTCTACTGCTTTGGATGATTTTGTTACTGGGGCATGTGTCCATTAAAAACCCTGATGGTAGAAACCAGTATATTGGATTTAATTTCATTTTCAGTCTGTAGCCAGCTTAGGGGTTGAAAAGAGCTACATATGGTGAGTTTGTGTTTGCTTTTATTTCCTGGGTAGGTCTGCTTCAATGTCTGGTACTAGTTAGTACAGATCTGGTGTTCATTTAAACTTGCTGCCTTGGCTTCATGAGCAGGAGATATTGAATGATTGCAGACTGGACTACAATGCCAAGTACCTCCTCCATTTTCTCTGCAGTTTTACTTCATTTTCATCATTGATTTGTTTTTCCCCTTGTTTATTATCCTAGTTATGGTCGCTTGCATTGTTCTTGACTTCAAATCTTCATGTTTTTATACTTCCTGACTTGGCTGTGTGTTATTTGCTGATTTCATATAAAGAGGAGATTAGTAAGGCAAGATGCTGCAAGGCTTCTTCTGGGCTACTTCAGTGATAGAGAACCTACTTTGCTGTTTTTAATCTCTGGAAGATTTTCTTCAATACCTGCTGCTTCCACAAGTAAAGACCTCCCTGACTGGTTCCTCAGTCATGCTGAAGGATCACCCTCTTAGACTTAGTACGAAATACTTAACAGGATAAGGATTTTTTGATGCCCTGATTTAAAAAATCACCAAGGAAACAAAGTGTCAGGTGGTTTGTCAGCCACAAAATGAGTTGTAGCACAAGTAGGTAAAGGTAAATATAAGATATTGCAAATGTTCTATAGAAGGAATATGGAAGCAGAGGAAACTGTACATCAGCCTGTGTAGAGTTGGTTTGTCCTCTATCAGGCAAAGTTATCAGGCTACAACTGCATAAAACAAACCATCCTCTAGCCTTGGGAAGGTGTTTGGATTCTTTTTCATTCCCCCTTTTTCTCCCTTCCTTCTTCCCTCCTCCTTCCTCTACCCCTTGTTCCTCCTTGCAACCTCCACCCAGGCTGCCCAGCAAAACTGTGGATTCTGTCCTTGAAGGATTCAAGATATGGCTGAGCAGAGCCTGAACAACCTGCTCTGGCTGTGCCTACCTTGGTTTGTGTGAGGTGCCCCACAAGTCCTTCTCAGCCTGGACAGTTGCAGGATTGCAGTGAACTGGCTGCTACTTGAGACAGGATCCAGTGGTACAACAATCAATTCAGAGCCATGTGTTGAACCTCCTCTTCTTTAGAGGCTCCTGTTATAACATAAACCTCTTCCTTCCTGCCCACACCTTTAATGGTTATTTTATAAAAGGCGTATCATTCTGAAAAGGGATTTTTTTGCTGTTTTATTCACAGCTCTTATTTTGTATTTCATATATTCATGGAATGAGTAATCTGTAGCAATTGAGGATATTATATTTTATTTACCACATCAGAGTCATCTGTCATGCATTTTGCACATCTATTTAACATACTTTCCTACTTTTGTCATTCTGTTTATTCTGAATTCTAATGGGAAGAAAACTTAAAGCGGAGAAACCTGAAATTGTCTGACTGAAATCTTTGTGCTTGTTCAGCATGGCCTAACATGCAGTCTTACTTGGCCTGTCACATTGCCTTACATTTTGCATGTTTATTAATAACTAATGCAGAATTCTTTTAGGGTTTTAGCTTTTTTTAAAGCCATATTTTGCACAAATGCCTTAAAGAAACAGAAACTTGCCAATGGAAATTAGGTAAAGATTAACTTTGTACTCAAACACTGGTTTTGAAGAAATCAGATGAAAGAATCTCTAGATTTCTTTAACAAATGCAACAGAAGAAAAGATGGTATGACTCTGGAATATAATGTAAGTTCATATAATGAATTAATTTTACATATCTAAGTGGAAAATTAGGTGTTTCCCAGCCAGGAATCTTCTTTTACTTCCCTCACATAACTGAGATGCTGGTGATTACCAGCTATAGCCTGGTTAGGCTGTGTGCAGGTCACCTGTGCTGTGGCTCAGCAAAAAACAGCATATTGCAAAGTGACAAGGACCTAAAAATCACACTCTCTGTTTCCCTCCTCACCTGAAACGGGGCTCAGGACTGCAAACCTGCTGCAGAGACATCTCTGCTACTCTGTTTTCTCTCCAGTGTCTGTTTATGTGCAATACCTGTAAACAGGTTTCCAATGTGTTTAATGTTTTGACACTCCTTTTGATACTGTGAAGTTTTCCAGATGTTGTTGTGCTTGGTAACAATTATTTCTAGGATGATCCTTGTGAAGTGTTATTGTCTGTTAGTCTCATTTTGTTTCCCCTCTCTTGTCCCTTAGTCTTTCTCAGTCTCATTAACAAAGGAATCATGAAGAGTATTTGAAATAGTACAACTCTTTTTGTGAGAGTTGAATTTGACTGCATCTATAAAAAGCATTTTATGATTTAAGGCTTCACCAGACATATCAATGGTCTTAAAAGCAATATTCATTCTTGAGTAAAACAAACACAGCACTTAATGTGTCCCTTAAAAACTGCATAACACTGAAACCAGCCCCCCCCAAACCAGGTAATAGTGGCACTGAGGTGAAGCATTTCAGAACAAAACTATGGAGATGATTTACCCAAGTGCAACAGCAGCTGGCTGAAAACAGTATTATTTCCAATATTTGGGAATCCTCACCTCTCTTTTGTTCCTCCCCCCCAGTAGGGTCAGGTGGCTGACCTATCATCTTTCCTTTAGGGCACAAATTGTAATGTTTTGAGTGGGATTAACACTAGGAAAAAGCAGTTTGATGGGGGCAAAAAGCTGTGGTCCTTCCCTCCCTGTCTGCTCCTCACAGACCACCAGCACAAGAAGTTCTGCAATTTCTTCTTCTCCAGTCAATTGCTACTGCCAAATATAAAATGAGAAAGAAATGTTCTCCTTTCAATAAAGCTGACAGCTTCCAACCAGTAAGTGCAGAACCACTATTGTTGGACAGCCAGCACTTGCACTTTTGACCCCACGTTTTATCTAGTGAGAAAGCAGAAGGTAGAAAGGGGACAAGTTGTTTCTGGCAACCTTTTAACTCCTTTAATAAGAATTCACCAAAACTTGAGCCAACAGAAATAATATGAGTGAGACACTATATTTTCAAACCAATAAGTGTCTAAAAACTTCTGAAGTTTTCTCCAGTTGACAAACTTTACTTCTCCAAGGTACACTTAGAGGAAAGTTTTCAGTTAGAACTAAATTTGCAGAGCCACCTTTTTGAATTGTTGCTAAGGTGTTATAAAAGCTATTGTTGTTGCAGTAAGTAACATCCATTAATTGACAAGTGCCCCCACATTAGGTTTCCGGATCCTGGCCTTTTTTAATGTGAGAGTACTAATCATCAAACATTACCTTCCCACTCAGATGCTGTCTTGAAAAAATGTTAAAGGCAACTTGCATTATAGGAGACATCTGCTCTCAGATTAAATCATTCTGTACCCTTTCTATCAATTTGGACTCTTTGGTGCCACTAGACAATCTCATAACCTTGACAACAACAACAACAGCAAAAATAGACTTTTCCATCTGTGGCTAGAGATGATTACACACTCTCTGGTTGTATTACAGTGACAAGACTAGATCACAGTTTTACAATGTTATGTTTTTATGTTAAAGCATATAATGCTGAGGAAAAAAAAAATAGTAATACCTAAGAGTGCCATCTGGTATAAAGCATGTTAGCACATAGCTTATAAAGATACTAGAAATATAGTTTTATTTTTGAACCACTTTCATACAGCCATCAGGTTCCAAGCAGAGAATATACTGCGTGGAAGCCTGGAAAATGGCAGTCATAAAATGAGAAAAAGAGGAATGTGTTATGTATTCTATTCCTAAACAGAAAAGCGCTGACTGGCAGTTTTGGGGTGGTATTTTTGGTGTTCAAGTATCCAACAATCATTTCCACAGCATGCTGTGTTGCAAAGGGAAACCTCCCAGCAGTGTGGATTATATGAGGTAGGGGAACACTTTTGGCAGTCATGTGGAGCAGAATGCCAATGACTGGTTTCTCTTATGGCTGCCTTGCTTGGAAGTGAGATTCAATCTGAATGAAAGCGATGCCCCGAGCAACTTTCCCATGGACATTTCATTGCCTGAGGTTTAGCAGCTCTGACAGGAATATGTTTTGGTTAAGGGTACTGAAAAGAAATCTTACCCTGTCAGCTAATAGTTCCTCAGACGGAACAAAGACATGGTCTCTTGTGGAGGAGTGGGGTGCTGCCGTAAACACAGGGACACAAGCTGAAAGAGAAGCAAAATGCCTTCAGGACATCTTGTGTAATTTTTCAAAAAAAAATTAGATTAAAAGCAGTTTCTCTTCTTATTCCTCCTGCCCTTTTCTCTAGTCTATCACATTTCCAGGAATTGTTAATGCAGGCAGGTCCTTTGTGTTGCATTGCTGTAGGAGAAAGTGGCATGTGTAATTTGATGTGTGGGAGTGGGCTTTTTAAAAATCAATTTAATCAACTGAAAAAAAGAAAAAAGAAAACAACAAAGCAAAACCTCAGAACAAAAAACACCCACTCTTACTCTTTTCCAAGTGTTTTGTTCTCAGAATTAACAGGACTGTCCGTGAAGGAGTGATGCAGGACTTTGCATGATCTCATCTAGTGATAACTTTTTTATCTCCAATTCCCAAAGACACCAGAGAGGCCAGGGCGTGGTTTACGGGCTGTTAATACCTACTTTGTAGGTCCTGCCAGCTGCCTTCAGCTGCACAAGCCATCCTTTAATGGCCTCATAAAATGTACCCTGGTGTCTCTTTGGAGTATTAATATGCTCTTCTAAGTGAGAGTTTCATCTTTAGAATATAAAATCTTTCAATACAGTTTTTACAATCGACGAATATGACTAATTACGTTAATAGATGGTAAAGACAATTGGCTAAATTGAAAGGATTTTTTGCACTTCCTTATTTTAAAAATATTTCTGATTCATGCATTGTAAAGTAGAATTCCTTGTAGTCAATGTCAACATCAGCCAATGTTCCAGCCCAATGCATTTGTGCTTGATCTCTTAAAATTTACTCAGAACTTGTTCTGCCTTGTTTCATCTGATATTCTTGTCCCTTCAGCTTAGCAGCTGGACCCAACTGGGGTTTTTTTCACCAGTACTGGTGTTTCTTCGAGCTTTTATTTTGGACTACTGAAGTCACAACTCCAAAAAGGTGGTGGAAGGTGGGAGGATCATAAATTTGGAATAGTGGTGTGTCTTTATTTATTGTAACACTCATTAGAATGTACGAAATAGGAAAGCGGTCCAAGTACCTACAACACCCCGTCAAAGGTTAATTGCATCAGGATGATGCTTTTGTAACTACATTCTCCCATTCAGACACCATATCAGTCACCACAACTACTAATTTTTCTTTTCAGTGAAAGGTAGATAAAAGGGAGATTATTAAAACTATGCTTTACTTGGCTTCCACAAAGGCCATACTGTTATAAAATGAATTAACTTGAAATCTCTGTTTAATTAAGTGAAAATGCTTAATTTGTTCTTCCTTCACTATTCAGATTTTGTGAAATTAGGGAAAGAGAGGAAGGATAGATTAGAAAGAAAGAAGGAGCATGTTTGAAACTTACTCTTCAGTCCCTCATGCAATCTAATTTATTTATTATTTGTAAAGGCTTTTATAAAAGTTTTTTAATGCTCTCTTTCACTTCTCTTTCAGTTATCCTTGGTTTTTCTTCAGTTACGAGATACATATAATGGGATACTAGATTAGTCATGTAAAAAGGAGATTTCTTGGATCCAGTGGAAGATTAATGATCCATCACAAGGGTTAAAACAACCTTTTACTGTTGAGTGCAGTTGGTACTGTACTATGATGGCCTGCAAAGAAAAAATTCTCTTTCTTCACTTCCATCCTTTAAAATAAAAAAAGAAAATTAAAATATTGACTTAAAACTTGAAATGCAGCAAAATAGATAGGTCAGGAGATAGCACTTGGGGCAATTTAGGATGAGATGTGGTTTCATATTATCCCTAAGTCATGGATTAGAGTAATAAATCTCTTTTCCAACGTGTGACTTCAGTGGTGGTCATAAATAGAGGATATAGGTTGGGGCAGATGTTCTGCTGATACAAACTGTTAGATCTCTGCTAAAATCAATTGGACTCTGGCAATCTGTATCACGTGGAGGTCTTGCACAGCATCTCCAGAAACATGCAGAGATGCAAAACCATGTAAAACCATGCAGAAAAACAAAACCAACTAAGGTTCTGTAGAAGGAAGAATTTTGAGGCTTTGCTTGAATTGGCCTAAGTAATGAAATGAGACTTCAGGGTAAAAGTGAATAAAATAGGAAAGAAAACCTTTCTGGGGGGTGAGTAGTGATAGACTATGGAAAAATCTCACAGTGGAATTATTCCAATGATCACTGGCTTGGATGGAATGAAAGCAGTAAGTGCCATGAGATATGAATTTGAAATTTCCTATGTACCCTTGTTTGCTACAAAACTTAATTCTTGATTTCATGCTTTAAGCTATATAAAATAACTTGAAATATCACTCTAAAAGTCTTGAAGGTATTTCAAAACACAGAGACTGCAAGAGCTATGCTGACATTTTTTTTTCCAGAGTTGGGACGGGAGAATAAAATCCTCAAAAATTGCCTTTTAATAGGAAATTTAATTTGGGGAAAAAAATAAAAAGAAAAAAAATAGAAAAAGAAAAAAAAGAAAAAAAGGTAAAATCTTATTTGACTACTCATACAAGCAAATAGTGATGACTGTACACATGTAAATGATCACCGGTTAAGTCCGTAATTGAGAGTTGTAGTCCTCTTTAAAAAAATTACTGGTGATTTGCATTATCTCACCAAAGGTGTGTACATTAGGGTTTATTGTAATCAATAGAAAAGTTCTTGCTAATAGAGGACCAAAATTAAATGCATTTAGTGCCCTGTTTAATGCATTTGCTGATTCTGTATGTGAAATTGTCTAAGTTAGCATATACACAAGGGAATTTCTCATTCTTTTTAGTGGAATCTTGCCATCTTAAAATAAAAGTCAGGCTTCTATGATCTTACTGATCCAAGTGCCCTCTTAATTAAGCTTTCACTGAATCAAACTTAATATCTTTGTCAAATAAGGTCACGCTTCTATGTATCAGTGTCAAAGCTACTAAAGATAGTTCACTGCTGAGACAGAAGGGGAGGAAATAGTCTTTCTACAGCTGCGAGGTAGTGGCACTTGTATGAAAATCTTTGGATCAGAAAGGGTGTTTGTATTCAGGAAAAAAAGTATTTCCCCATACAAATACTATTTGAAGGAGGAAAAGACTCTGGATAGAGTGTATAAAGTGGCTCATCTTACAGCTGTCCTGAAGGGAGAAGGTTTCTGGTAGATGATTCTCACTACAGCTGAACATGGAAGTGCATGTACAGTCAACACAATGACCCACCATGTTATAACTGACAGCTCTCACTAAGTGATATCTGGATACAAAATATTTGTACATGAAGCACATTGTGATATTCTTCTCAGAATACTGACATCTTGGTTTTTGAGAATATTTAGCGCAATCTTCTGTGAATTTGTAGAATTTTTTTTTTTCTGAAAGCATGTTACTTAGGATTTATTTGTCCGTGATTCAACTTTACAGTCTTCTATAAATAGTGTAAACAATTTTGATTTAAGATCAGGCTAATTATTGTCAACAAACTTTGTGATGTAACTGATCTCCTCCTTTCTTTATGATCTCTGGCTGTGCTGAAGAGTCCAGGGCTGGCATAAGATCCTGCTGAACCCCACTGATGTGTCTGTGCGCTGCAGCCACCTGTCACCCTCACCTTTATCGCTTAACTGGGCCCACAAGACAGCTTTTCCTTGATAAAAGTATCAACCTAATGTCAAGTGGCAAACAGAAGGAGTGTTTGATCTTTTACCTCAAATAGGAATAGTCACAAATGTTCTGTTCATATCAATGTCGTGGAGTTTCTGGATTTGGAAGTCCTTACCACCCAGGCTTTCCTCTTGGGAATGCTTGAGGGGCAAAAGCCTTCTGGGCTCACCAAAGGATTTTTGATACTCAAAGAGCAGAGAGGGAGGAAAGTGCAGTTGTTTCTTCAATTGCTGCTCTGAATATCTTCACCAGGTATGTTTTGCTGCAGTCCAAGTTACTTTAATGCTATAACTTGTTGCCTCTTTGCTGTCCTTCTCCAGTCTGGAGTAACAACTTTGGGCATGCATTCTGCTATTTAATCTGCAGATGTTATGTCAGAGTTCTGAATTCTTCTTTTGATTTAATATTTTAAGTGTTTCACTCTCAGCCATCTGAATAGATTATTTTTGGATCTTAGAGATCAAAGCAATTATTTTTTTCCAGGTCCTGTTTCCTCTATAAGGTCCATTACATAAATATTTGGCAGTGCATAGTTACTTGGTATTTGCATTCAGCAAGAAGTGAATACTAGTTTGAACCAAATAACACTGCAGATCTTACCTGTGTGATTTTTAGTTTATCTGGGGTTTTGTTCATGGGTACAGTTAGAGAAATATTTCTGAGGGAAAACTATTTGATTTGTGCATGTGCTGAGCTGACAGCCCCTCACTGATGGTACTCCTGAGTCTGGGATTAACTTGAAATTATTCCTTTCTTGTCTTGGAGTAATTGAAAACAGTGAAGATTAACTCATATTTTAGGTGCAATTTCTCATGTCTGGTGGTCTTTAACTCATACTGCATTAACAGCATCCTCTGGTGATTGTATATGTTAGTTTACATAGAGAGTGAAAATGACATCTCAGAGAGAAACTGAGTGGAAAGTCTTTAACTAATGTAAAGTCAGTATTGATTTGCTGATGTGCAGCAGCAGACTTGCTTACCAGTGCTCCTCAAAGTTCTATCTTGGTCAGGGTAAAGGATGTTAGAGTCACTGATCAGTGTGATGCTGAGAGTAGGCTTTTCTTAACACTGCCTTCATTGCTAATTTCAAAACACTCAATATATGTTCCAAACGATGAACAGTATTACCCAATTTTGATCTCACTAATGCTTTCAGGATCATTTCCTCCAGTATTTCCTCATCTTTTAAAAATTCTCTTCAGCACATGAAATTAGCTGTGGAGATCTTAGGCATATTTATTTCATTGTTCTCACAGTATCAGGAGAGTTAGTTCTACAGGAAACTTGTTAGGCTCATTGTAGGCTACTTTTGTTGGCTAAACAGTAATGAATGAGGTAGAGTAAAATGTTTAATAAAATACAGTTAATGGGTTTTGTAGGAAGGTTGTATATAGAAAGTGAAAAATGTCTGAATTCTGTCAGAATTGCCTTTTGTGTTTGCTTTCTTTCATGTCAATATTTATTTGCTCCCTCAATAAAATTAGGAGACTTTGCCACATTTCTGACAAAGAAAGATTTCCTTATTTTATGTTTACTTACTCAGCTGTCCATTACTCAGATCTATCTTCAGCATCAGCAATGTTTTCCCTGCCATTCCCAAAAACTGGCTTCTAAGCAGATAGCAGACACACAGCCCTTGTAAACACAGTGCCCTTTTACATCTTCCATATGTATTATGAGAAACCTGTCTTCTCTAAGAAAATGGTGCCTAATCACCAAGACTGCATAGTTCACCCAGCTCTGTTCCTCAGTTAACACGTTTCACATAATTCCCAGAAGACTGGACTCAGCTCACTACGTCCCTTTGAAAAATGAATGGCACCAGAATTTGCACTGAGGAGTTGCTTAAAGAAAAAGGAAGGACCTGATATCAGCCCATATTTATCTACCCAGATTTCAAATAAATTAAAACATTGCACTATATTCAGCTTTCTGGTGTCAGGTCTAATTACTGTCTTGCATCACAATAAAAATGATAATTATTTCAATCCTAAGAATTGAGATACTTAAAAAACAATTTTCTTAATAGCATTACACATTTAAATAAATCAAAATGGCTAATTTAATTCAGGCAATGACTATGAAAAAGTTATCCTTGTGGCAGTCTTTCAGAAAAAGAATTCTTGCAATCAGATGTGCAGTTTGATTTATGTCTTCATATCTACTTTCATTATCTCTTCTTAATATGTATATTTCATTCTAGAAATTTTCTAATTGCGCATATGTAAGATATTTGGTTGTTAAAATGATTTCATAAAAATCTATTGAGATTATAATAGTAAATGATACCTTAGAAAGCAGTTTTTCTCCTAGTGAATAATTGTCTCATTAGTCCGTCTCTATTATTTATGTATACATTGATTATAGTCAGAAAGATCTCCATTAAGACTCTCGCCTTTTCTAAATAAAATTGTTTTCAGCTTATATGTACTTTTTTTTTTTTTCGATCTTGTAGCTTAGTTTTAAGAAAGAAAGAATTAGGAAGTGTTCCAAAATTAAATTATCTATGTCTGTCTATCTAAACTGTAACCATAAATCATTATCTGAAATAATGACTATAATTTTAAGGTCAAAAGCTGTATCCTCGCTATAATATATCACGTCAATTATTATAGATTGCAAATTAATGGACAAATTGAAGGAGAAATTGGGAGAACAGAAGGAAGTGTTAAAAATACTTTAGCAAGTGGTACTCTGTATCAGTGAAATGGAAGAAAACCTGATTTAAAGACTATTATTTGCATTAATATAAGGCTAAAAATCTGTTCCACAATCTGCAAGTGCTGGTATTATAGTAAAGAGTACACTTGAAATATATCTATGCTAATGAAATTGCTTTTTTGGTAAATTGACAGTTATGTGCCTTTGTCAGTTTTCTTTCATCACCATTTCATCCCCCATCCCCATCTCTGTGTTTTCTAAGTTTTGTGTGCTGCAAATGGAGCAAAAACTGAACTGTGGGGAAGAATTCCCTCCGTGAACCAGTCTAGGTGGTGTTAGACAATTAAAAGTTTAGTTTGTTTGGTACATGTAATTGCCAATGTGTAAAAAAATCTATTTACTATTATTCCTGTAACACAGTTGCCTGAAGCATTTTTTTTCTTTTTAGTTAACAAAAATTGTCAAGTATAATTGTAGTCTGCATTTTACATTAATGCTGCTAGGCATGTTTATTTGTCATACACAGAACCAGAGTATCCAGTATCATTTATAGATGAAAATGATATAACACAGGAAGATAAATATTCAGAATACCTATGTGACAGAAGCAAGTCTTAGTTTGGCACTGTAATATATTTTTAATGTAATACAAAACTGAAGGAACTGTCCTAACCAGCCTGAAATAAATTAATTTATAAGGAGAAATATATTAATCATCTTGAACTTACCTTACAGTTGCTCCCATAGCCTTAGGGTTATTGGAGTATGCAGTAAATAGTCTCTTGATGCCAATAAATGCTTTACAGCTGAATTGAATAAGGTCAGACACAACCTGGCCTTCCTGATGATGACCAGCAAGTTTAAGGAGAGGATCAGTAAGTAATCCTTCAAAACTAAGGGACTTAAAGGAGAAGTGCTGTTATCACTAAATTTCTTTTCCACACATCATTTGCTTTTGTTTTTTTTAAATGCATGACCTACTACACTTGTGCGATGCTCTGAGAGTGGAAACTGCTATTCTCTATTTATTTATTTATTTTTTCCCTGCAAGGTTGCAACACAGGGAGAAAGCCTCTTTCCCTGTATTGCAGTAGGAATTTGGGAACAATCCACGTCACTGCCCCTGGCTTGCAGTGAGTGTACGGCTGTAGTGATGGAAAGCCTACCCAGCTCTTCAGCTCCACACTGTTTGCTGCTTTTACCAAGAACTTCTCTTTGACAGCTTAGGCATAGGAGAGATGCTGTGGTAATTTTTAAGCATCCGTGGAATAGGTAGACAAAGTGGAAAACATTTTAAAAAGACTGAGGTTTTGCTATTTTGCATTTCTTATGCCATTCTTTTCCATTATTCCAGGTTACAGACGAGCACGGTGGGACTGTAGAAATCAGGGCAACAAATGCTGAATGTTTAAAGAGCTGCTTAGCATAATGGAGATTGGCACTGAGAGGAAGCCTTATTAAATGGTTCCAAACTGACTGATGTCTTAAGTGATGGTGTGGGTTCAATGTTTTTTAGCCAGTGTGTCTCAAATCAACAGTGACATGAAAGGTTCAAAATATTAGAAAAGGGAACAGTTTGTTTCAAATAAGCTTAGTAATTTTAGAAGGAAAATCCTCTTCTAACATTACTAATTCAGTATTTCTTTGTAGGGCAGCAGGGTCAGGCAAGAGTGAAACATAGGCCATGACTTCAGCACATTTCAAAAGCAGAGGCATGGAAGCAACAGTTCTGGAAGAGAATTTAGGTGAGTTTGGATTAAAGACTAGGTATGTCCAAGATGAAAGTGATTTCTTGAAACTTTGTTTTATTACTGTTATAACATATGCCTTCATAGAAGCAACAATTGACATAAGGCTGGAAATCTGGTTACTAGTGCCTATCCTATGAAAAATTTCCTCATGACCTGACTTTGATCTTATATTTACTGCTGTATTATTTCAGAAAGTCTAATTCTCTTCTAACTAAAACTTTATTCAGGGGAAGGTCACTCATGCAGTAACGGAAAAGAGCTCACTTTAAAATACTTTAATATAATACAGGCCTGTTTTACAGTCCTAGGTGCTGCTCAGGGAATGCCCAGGCAGGGGATGGGTATGCTTAATCTGGTGAAGTTCAGAGCCCATTGCCTGAGTTGAAAGGACACAACAGGAGTAGGCCTCATTGTTGATAGTTTCCATCTTGAAATACTCACTTTGTATAATTCTCAGGACTTTTCAGTTCTAGTGTTTTAGTAAAGGTGTTACACACGCAGTTTGGCTCAGAATGTAAAAAAAAAAAAAAAAAAAAGTATAACTAGCTTAGTTTGTCAGTCATTTAAAAGACAAGATGCTTGGGAAGCTGGGAGAAAAAGATGATGTGTTTCTGCATTAAACATCTTTGGCACGTGTCAGAGAACAGGAGGAGAAAAAAGGCTGTACTAATGTAAATGTCTGTTCCCAGTGTATAAGCAAACTCAGAACATGTTCTGCATGAAGGGGCAAAAGGGTGCTAGAATGCTTAATGCACAAGTATTTGAAGGAAGAAAAGACTGTGGAAGAATTTTACCTGTTTATTTTAGCTAAAATCACTAATTTAAAAAGTTTATAACAGTGCATGACATTCCAGTTCATTATCATGATTTTGTTGTTTACTTCACTTCTACATTCAGCCCTCCCCTTTTGTTTACTGAGGAAAATGAAGAATTTTTTCCTCCTCTTTTATGTTTTCCTGATTCAAAATTCCATTGAGACTGCTAATTTTCCTTGCCTCTTACATGCTGTTTAATTTCTTCTGATGTTAACCACTTTGTTCAGTTATCAACTCAATTAATATATTTCTTAATTAGTGGTGACAGAACCTTAAATACTATATATTTCTGAAGCATTTAGAAACTTTCAGAATAGTGCTAAGTTTTACTGAGCTGCAGTAAAATTGAACACGTTTCAATTAGGTAAGCATTGTTTAAAATGGAACCACACAGCGTTTTGATTATTGTATATGTTGTAAATACCATGCATGAGAAAAACAAACTTACTGTAATACAAATAGTGCTTTTGTCTTAGGTGGATCTAACTATTTCAGTTTTTGAGTAACACTCTCTCCCTCACACAAACTGGCTCAG
>VXBN01011463.1:0-84039 GCA_013397395.1 Sinosuthora webbiana
GTCCCTCGCTCCCTCTCCCGGCTCCGCGTCCCCTCTCCGGCAGCTCCCGGCTCGTCCCCGCTGGGGGGGTTTGTGACCCTGCCCTGCCTCCTCCTCGCTCGCCAACTTTCCCGTCCCTCTCGCCCGTTTCCCACCTCTCCTCGGATTTTCAAGGGGGGTTTTTTGGTTTCTTTTCCTGTTTTGGGGGAGGTTTTTTTGCGTTTTCGGGTCTGCCGTTCCCCCTCTCGCCTCTTCCCAGCTCTCTCGCGCTCGCCTCTGTCCTTTCGCTTCTTCCTTCGCTACTTCCCCGGCTTCCTCCGGCTTTTTCTCCCTCCTGGCATTCTGTTTTTCTCCGTTGGGCATCGCTTGGAAAAGTAAGGGATATTTCTCGATGTCCTTGAGGAAGGGAATTCAAAACCTACTTTTCTGAGAAATCTTTGTAGTAGTTTTCTTTCCCCTTCTCTTCCTGTCACCGGAAAGAAAATTAAACTTATTTTTCTCCTTTTCATTTTTTCCCCTTTTGCTACGTGGACTGTTTGTTCTGGTCTTTTTTCTTCTCTCCCTTCTCCGGGCAATGCCGATTTGTTTCACGATTAATCTCTTTTATTCCTGCCCCAAGCCCTCCCTCTCTCTTCTTCTTCCTCACTAAGAAGAAAGATTAGAAGAAAATGTGTTTTGCCAGCAAGGAATGCATGAGACTTTTTGGTTTGTTTTAATTTTTTGTTCTCGTGGGGTACTATTGATGAGAAAAGCTTAAGCAAATACAGTGCGGTAGGACAATACAGAGGCGTGAACTTTAAAGGGTAAGGAAATGGATTCTGCTGCTTGGTTTCTCTGAGGTGTTGCTGGGGAGGTCTGCTCCAGGGTCCCGTTTGGGCTTGTGCTAGTCCGGTGTGTGCCAGCCTGTTTTCTGTCCAGCAGAATGGGGATTTAAACGCAGTCCTAAACTGCATTTCCGTGTTGCTCGTGCGTTTCGTCAGTGTGGAAAATCAGGACGCAGGGGAAGGTTACAGATTTCGGTGACCCCTGTGGAATTACACCTGTCACGCCTCCCATCCCCGAGCTGCAGGTGTGTTGGACGTCGACACGTTTAACAAAATCGCTGGAAACTGCTCGCTTCCTTGCCAAAAAGTGCTGTCGGGAGTTTAAGAAGTCAGGCTCGGACCTGTGAGTTTCTGCCTCACCTCTAGTCAGTATCACACGTAGAAATTGTTTGCCGGGCTGTGGAGAGCGAGCAAATCAATTGCCTAATGATTTCTGCGAAGACACCTGTTTAAGGGCTTTCAGGCTCCCAGCTAATTGCGTTTGGGAGCGGTGCGAATGTGTTAAGTGCTGTGAAAGTAAAGGGCTCTGTCTTTTTCAGTAGAGAATATGTAGCTTGTGAATGAACTGCCAACTCCTTTGATTGGAGGTGGTTCTTCTTTCTGTTGCGTTGCCTCTTTTGATAAATACCGTGCCAAAAGTCCAAAACACTGTGTGGCTGAACTGCAAATAAAATCAACCTTATTTTTTTCTGCTTTCTTTAAAGAAGAGAGAAAATTTAATTTCGGATTAACTTTTTTGTTTGATGATATCTCATTGGAAAGTAGGCTAGACATGAAATTGGAAATACTTCTCTGAGTCATAGAGCAGAAACAATTTTTGATACTGTATGAGTTGCTGAGGGAACTGAAATGACTGCTTGGGATTCATTGTATTTAGTTGTGTGCCCTTTTGGACAACTGAGAGATAAAGTAGTTCACTTCTTACAGTTAAGTAATCTCTCCCATCCTTTCCACCTTCATGAGCCCAGCAGAACTTGATCCGTTGTTTGAATTAATCTTGTTTTTAATCTTTTCTGGGGATGAAAAAGTTTGGGATAGTGGGAAATAGGAGGAGAAAAATACCAAGTCATATTTAGCAAGAAGTTGAAGTCTTTCAAAACTACCTCGAACCGTTGAAACACCAGCAACAATTCTGAAGAGCCAAATTAAGTTGATTAATATAACTTCTTAAAATGTGTTTGAGGGAAGCTCTGAAAAGGAATGAAGGAGGTTGAATTGCTGAAAGCACGGAGCTGAGCACTGAGGATGGTGGGTTCTGTTCCTGCTTCTGCCATCGCAGGGCAGTGTGACCTCCTGCCTAAGCTGCCTTCCTGCCTGCACCTCCTGGGATACTGAGATTTCCCCGAATCTCTTTAAGTGCTTTTTCACATGATTTGTAAGAATAATTGCACGTGAATGTTCAGTTGTGGTTTTGATTGCTGATCAGGTGGTAGTTTGGCTCGTGCTAGTACTCATTCTTGGAAAGTTGTAGGGATCTCGAGCACCACCGTTTATTTTGAGTGGCACTGGATTTTTACATAGCTGCAGAGGTTTTGAGACTGGGGTTATTTTTATCCCCTGAATACCTCTGTCAGTATCCGTGTGTGCTTTTTCTATGGTCCCTTAAGTCTGAATATGGAGGACAGCATTGACCTCTCGAGAAAGAAACTGTTAAATTGAATTACAGGGTGAAAAACTGTCCTGTGGGGACTGGGCTGAGGACCCCCCTCAGCGTAATGCTTGCTGTTCCTGGTAATTTTCTTTTGTGAGGTCTTAAATTATGAACTTAGCCTAGTCCACCAGTGTGTTTGCTTTCTAATTTTAGGGTTTTTGCTTGGGTTTTTAAGTCTTTAAGACTTCTATATTGACATTAAATGCAATTGTTTTGGGGTTTTCTGGGGCTTTTTTGGAAGCCTGTTTTTTCCTGTAATTTTTTTTTCATGGTGGGGTTGGACTTTACAGTGTGATGAGATTTATTATAATCTCAGTGCCTGCCTTCCTGTAACTTTTGAGACTGGGATACTTTGTTAGATATGAGGCTCTAACCTGTTGCTTGTCTTTCCTCAGTGAAAATGAGACTCGGCTCTGTAGAAAGTTCTTATTAGGCAAGTACAGGTGTGTTTGTGTGTATGTATGTGTTGTGTGTGTGTAACTTGCTGTCTTCCTGCATATGCACACAGCCAGCTCCATGCTTCTGCATCTGGACAGTGAATCTAGTTTCAAATTGAGTTCATAGATAGCTAATTCTTCCTATCCTTCCCATTCCCCTTCAAAGCATGTGGTGATCTCACGCCTTTGACAGGAGTGGTTTTCCTGGCTGATAAGGGGATGCTCATGTTGTTTTCTCTCTTGGCTGTTCTGAGGGCTGTGTGTTATCTATCTCTGTGCTGATAAAGTGTAGGGAGGGGGGTGACTGGTCTGTGTGTGCTGAGCGGTGCCATCCTGCTCCATCTCCCTCCAGTCAGTCACCTGTGAAGTTGAGATCACAGAGCTTGTCCTGCTTGGGGGAGGAAGGTGGGTTGGAGCTGTAGGTACAGGGGTTTGTCACATCTGCCAGGGGAACTGCAGACCCCTCTGGGTTGTTACTTCACTTGGATCTCTGCAAGCATCGGGGCATCTTTGTGATGACATAAATACAGAGAGTATCAATGTATCCAAGAGGACTCCAGGAGACCGGCGCTGTGAGCTTTCAGCTGGCAGGCGCTTGAGAAATCCGCTTAATTCACCTTTCTGCTTTTGAGTCACTCCTTAAGGAGGGAGGAATCTGTTTACTTTCTTGTTGTGCTTGGAAAATGGGCTCACCCACAACAAAAGACCCTGTAATGCTTGCTGTAGTGCAGGATTATTGCACAAAAGCATCTCACTGTGCAGCGCTGTGGCTGCGCCCGGTGTTGTATGATAACACATGTTTCTCAGCTGTTGTTGATTCCTCAGTGGCACAGACTTCAAAGGAATGCACTGAAAGAGAGCTGCAGCCAGGGAAAAACGGGGTTTGTTCCAGTGGCCTGTACCATCCATCTGTTTAAATACTTTGCTGAACTGTTCCAGGGTGTTCAGGCATCCAGTTAGGACTGGCAAGCAATTGCAGCTAGGAGTAGAGCCTGCTGCAAAGAGACCACCTAGGGGAGGCTTAAGTGCTGCCTCCCTTCTGTGGGTCAGAGCCCCCCTGCCCTCCCAGCCAGCCAGGAGAGATAAGGCTCCTCATTTGGGGTATCTTTCAATGTGACATTGTCTAATTCCTAATGCTGTTGAGGATTTATTTATTTTTGCTCTCCATGCTATCTTTAGCACAAGAAGAGAAGAATGGTAATGAGGACAGACGGTCATCTCTGTAGTCTCCTCTGTGTGGGTAGCAAGCTAGGTCTGTGCTTTAAATGAGTAAATATTTATAGCTAGATAATTCTTTTTTTGTTGTTCCCAAAACGTGTGGTATAGTTCATAAAGAGTGATCTGTTGGTCCCTTGTGTCTCCAAAGGTAGTGATATACATTACTGGATTAATTTTAGCTCTAAAACATGAGCAGTGAAGTTACATTGCAGCCAATTATGTTGTGCTCTTTCAAATTGAGTTTGGGGAAACACTTCACAACTTCATCCATGGTAACTAAAAAAACTCCAGTGTACTGCATTATAATACAGGAGGATGCTGCCAATTCCGAGTATCTTAAGTTACATTTTTACTTAAATTCCAATATTGGAGTCTCCTGTGCAAGACAGTCTACACCTGTTGTTGCTGACTGGGTCTGCATGTCACGGCCTGTGTGTTCTTTGTAGTCCCAGATAGTGGAAGTCAGAGGAAATATTAGCAGGGAGGCTACAGGTAATCCATGGATAACCTGTGAAGATCCCTGAAGTTTTTCTGTGTGGGACTGACATTAATTTTGAGGATTGGAATGAGCACTGTAGATAGAGCAATGTGTGTTTCAGCTAAGAGGGTTTAACCTTCTTTGTCAATGGAAAATGCTCATGCGGATGCACTAAGAGGATATTTGAGCTTGGAAAAGTTGTGAGGTGCTCCAGAATTTGCTTTTCACCTGCAAGCAAGCAGCACAGCTTTAAAGGTGAGCTTGAATGTTGTCCTCTGGTGTGGTATTGCTCCCTCCTTATTAGTGTGATGTGACATCTGTGCCTTTGAAAAGAGAGTTCTTTCTCCCCACGTTAGCAGTGGTGATGGTTTCATGGTATTTTGAGACATCAGATTTTAAAGCCTTACTACCCCTTTGAGCGGAAAGGGGAGGGAAACTTCTAGAAATGTGTAATGCAACTGACTTCCAGCTTCTGCCCTTGCTGCAGGCTTGACATTGGAGTTAGAATTTATTTACTTGCTTTGAAAGCTGTACTTGGTGTAACCTTGAGTTTTACTTCCCTTACTGCAACAGTACCTGACATTTCCAGCCTGAACCTCGCTGTGCCTCTGCATTGTCCAGTTTTAACCTGGCCAGGCTGTCCGTGCTTTCTTCGTATTGTGCTCTCCCCAGGAATCTTCAGAGCTGGAACTTCCTTTTGCTTCAAGTGAGCTGGAAGTGTTTTGCTAAAATATTTTTGGACTCCTGAAGTGTTTGTCAATGTTTCCAAGCTGTTGTTCAAAAGGAGTTTGGACTTTCCATAAGAACCTTTGGAGACTTTAGGTTTTACTGTCAGTCAGCAGTTCCGTGAGCATGGATAAAGGGAGGCTGTAATTCCTCTGGGCAGCCAGATGTTTTGTGTCTGTGCTGAAGTGGGAGACAGCGTGGCTTTAGAGGTTGAAGGGTCTGCTGTTCTTGTCATAGGGCTGTTTGGAGATCTTCAACAGATTGGATCTGCTTTCTCTCCTCTCCGCTCCCTCCTGCCATGCCTGTGCTGATGGTGATTACCTTCTTCTGAGTAAAGTGGCATTATTGAGAGCAAAGCATAATTTGCTGCTTTCTAGAAGGTAGATATTTGCTTGTCAGTCTGTTTCTCAAATGCTAAGTTTGAAGCCATATAAAAGCTTCATGTATCTTGACAATTAGTGACTTTATAGCAATTATCCAGTAGATTAATACTAACATTAATTCTGACTAGTGTGGCATTAAGTGAACTTTATAAAGAAATCAGTTTTCCTTGCAAACAGAGGAGAGAGCACTCGATACGAATTCCCCAGTTCCATATTAAATTGCACCTTTTTAGGCACCTAAACACTTGTAAAATCTATGTCTGTCCTTGTCTTTCTTCTCCCTCTTCTGTGTGACATGTAAGGGAAAGTTAAAAAGAACTCATCAGTGCCTGCATGTGTCAGGGTCTTCCTGGAGAAGAAAGTAGGAAGATGCCACAGCTGATAATATTTAGAAGTTGATATTGGGAATCAAGAGAGCAAATGCTTAAATGTGCCACTGCAGCTGTGTAGTTGGCAATATTAACTAGCAGTTGTACCTGGAATAATAATTCCCATCCGGAGAGAAACATATGGCAGTGGTTGAATGCCCTTGTCCTTGCCCACCAGGAAGTGATGGCGGTGTTTTTTTTATGAATTCTCTTTTTAGAGAGCTTGCCCTGGGCTTCATCTGTGCCTCCAGGTCAATCCAAGCATTTGCACTGTTTTCATTGGGAGCAAGGACAGAAACTTCGAATAAGCTGAGTTGGAGACTTCATATTTTGAGCAGTGGAAGTGGCACAGAGGAACACAGGACTAACAAAGAACAGTCATGCTCGATACAATGCAGTGTTTTCATGCAGTTAATGGGATTGGAATTGGTAACCTGATACTCCAGAGAGATAACAAAGGCTATTTAGCATACAAGGGAACATAGATTTATTTTTTTTTAGGAGTTGGTAGAGTGTAGCAGAATCTTTTGTCAGAACTCATTCTAGTGAACAAGTTCTGGTAGAAAATGACTGAATTAACAAGAGTTTATGGCATACCCTGAATAGAAAAGGGATTTTCTTTTTTACTGCCACTGTTCTTTCACTGCAGTTCTTGTGTTTGTGTAGTTCTTGTATTTGTATCCCTCATGTCCTGTGAACTTAGCCTTTGTTTAAAACTGAAATATACCATAAATTAGAAGTCTTTGGGCTTTTTTTTTTTCCTTCTTCCAAGAGTGGAAGAGGGGAACAAAACAAAATGAAACGTGCCAAGTTCTCCTAACAAATCGGGTACCCTGCTGTTCCCTTATTTCCCAGAAACAGACCAGAAAGAAACAGACCAGCTTCATCCAGGCCACAGCAGGGCTACTTGGGGTAAAGCTGTCCTGTGGGAGACCACAGAAAACTCACTTTAGATGGCTTTTGGTGTAGTGAGGATGGACATCTGTGATGGTGATCAGCTGTAAGAAAACCCAGTCTGACCTCATAACTCAAGAATTAAGATAATATTCTACTTTAGGCCTGCTGCTTGCCTCCCTTGTGGTTTTAGTGAATCAAAGGAATTTGCAGTCCGTGTGGGCAAGGCTGGACCATAAGAGGCATGTACCTTCAGGAGGTGGTGTGACCTACAGGAGGAGAGATGGGTGTGAGTTTGCTGTTGGCAAGTTCTGTGTGCCATGGGTTGGTCACTATTTTCAGGCAGAAATTAAGGGAAGAGGCTCACCTTTCTTTGGTAGGGTGTGAGAGAGCTGGGCTCCTGCCAGCAGCCAGAAATTACAGATTAAAAAGTACCCCGGTGGTGGGTTTGGTTTTACTTAAACTCTTAGCAAGACAGAATGGGGGTTGGGTCTATTAGGAGTTGCTGGTCTTCTGTTTGTAACTCATTGCAAAGCTCCTCATCAGCCTTGGTCAGCAGTCTGGGCTGGTGGAAGGTGTCCCTGCCTGTGGAAGGGGGTTGGAATGAGCTGGTCTTTAGGTCCCTCCCAACCCAGACTATTCTGTGATTCCATGATTCTGTGTTGGATTTGCAGTGTGCCTTTTGGAACCTGGGGCTCTTTCCCAACCCTTGCTGCTCTCCTGCTGCCATTCTTTTAGCACTTCCCGTCAGTGACTCATGCCTGTGCTCCCTGTGTGTGCCTGATGGCACTGCCACCCCTTTCTGCCCTGCCACCAGGCTTCCTAAACATTCCCTCATGACTTTGTGGCTTTCCAGGTGCCCCTCTAGTTGCAGCACAGCTTTTGTTTTTGGATGGGAGGGAAAGACATGGGCACTTTCCCTTCACATCTCCCAGCTGCAGAGCATTCCTCCAATTCCTCTGCTGCTGAGGTATTTGGAGCAGAGCGAGGGGAGCACTTGCTTTGCTGTTTGCTTGTCTGGGAGTTGGGTTTAACTTGCACAAAGCACCTGTCCTGTTGTGATCCTGACATCCTGTCAGTGCTTATTTCCCTTGCTGCTTGAGAGACGGCGTTTTTGTTGCTGGCAGCTCTTTGCCTTAGCCTTCTAGGGAAGCCCAACCAGAAATTTTCTAGAATTCTTCCACTCTCTCCCTCCCCTTGTCCTTCACTGACCTCTAACCACATTTTTATCTTTCTTGACAAGATGCTTAGTTTCATTTATCAGCTGCTTTTTCCTTCATTCTTCAGCTTTGATTATTTTTCCAGGAGATGCTTAGAAACATTAACCATAACAGATGTGCAGAACAGTCAAATACAGTCACATTCCTTAGTGTTTTGGTTTTTTTATTGTACTCTAATACTAAAGTGCCTGGGGCAGGTAAATATTCTTTATGTACGCTACTTGTCATGACAAAAATATCCATCCTCAGCACAGGGTAAGGAACTGCAGTTGGCCGTATTTTCGTATTACAAGATACCAATATGACCAGCTGCAAGAGCCCTGTGTTTCCCTCCCTGAGCATAAACTAGTGTAGTAAGCTGACTTTTTTTCAAGTCACTGTTTTCTGACCTTGTATTTACACACTGTAAGATAAAAATGTGGCATAAATAGAAGGAAATGTAGAAGGAAGCTTTCCTGTCTTAGTCTTGTGGCTTCCTAAGCCCTTGACAAATGCTCTGTCACCTCTAGACAATATTATTTTGTTCTAAAAACCTTAAATAGTGCCTCAACTTTCATAAAAATGTGTTGACTTTAATTATGGATAGCAGAGCAGAGGATGACTGGATTTATTTAAACATGTGCTGCAAGGGTATTTCTTTCCTATTTTGCAGTGCCCTTCATGCTTGTCATTGTAAGTGTATATGCAAAAGCCTAAATAATTGGAAATCTATATGCTTCCTGAGTATGGTTTACTTTAATAGTCCACAATGATCTCTGGACAAACTGTATTTTATTTCAAAAGACCTCCATTATCCTCAGCTTGAGCAGTATGAATGAGAATAGCATTCAATGTATACACCATTTTTAAGAATACCCTTCTTTTTCTTGCTGACGTGGACATAAAGCTTGTGGTAGGGTGAAGACAGGTCTGTAATAGAGTAGAAAATTAAACAAGAGGGAAGAAGAGGGTATGGCTTCAAGTTTATAGAGAGGAAGTTTAAATTGGATGTTTGGAAGAAATTCTTTCCTGTCAGGGCGGTGAGGCACTGGAAGAGGTTGCCCAGAGAAGCTGTGGATGCCCCATCCCTGGAAATGCTCAAGGATCTTATGAAAAAAAGAATATTTAAATCTCATGTGATGATATCATAATGTGTAGCTGTAATGTTGAGCCTCTTCCTTTTGGGATTTCAAGTACAAGGCAGATGGGAACCTCTGGTCTGATTTTAATATTGGCAGGGGGAGCCATCTGATTTGCTTCATTCAGAGTTCAAACCTTAGTACAAGATTACAGGATGAACCTCATTTGGACATTCGGCCATTACTGATCAGTGGCTTTTTTCCTGAAAAAATAAAAGGTGTGGCTACTAGATGGATAATTAGACCCTAAATCAGCAGTTGGTAGGTGCATGTCCCATCCTCAGTGGCAGAGACTGTTGGCATTCCCAGGATAATGTCCCTGTAATGAAGTCCAGCTCTGGAACAAGTTCTTGATTAACTTGTGTAGCAACATGACAGGCTCTGTTGCACCCTGAAACGCTCCCCAGCCAGGCTGGGGTGGCGAAGGCTCAGATGTAGAATGATGATGGCCAAACCATGCCACCTGAGAGCCACTCTGAGTCACCAGAGCCTGTATGCTATGGCTGTCACATAACCGAGGGGAGATGCCTGTGAAGGAGGTTAAGCTGCTTTACCTGGCCCCTGGAGTGGGATAACAGCAGGCACGTAGCTGGGGTACAGCTTCTCTGTTGGCAAGAAGCTCAAGCAAAGGGAAATGTAAACCGGGGGTTTCTTATGGAATACTGAACGTTTTGAGGGACAAGTATCAAGGAAATGTTCATCTTTTTTAATGAGAGGAGCTGACTGGAAGAGTCAGATTTGTTACAAGGCAATTGGTGGCAGCCATGAATTGTTACTGTACCTTGTGGGTTCCAGGAGCTGGGAAGGGTGTAAAGTGTAATCCAGCAGTTGGTACACAGATACTGTGTGGCAAATAAACCACTGGCTATTCTTACATCTTTTCTTGCAGCTTCTACTTGAGTTTTCCTGCAGGATAGTAACTTTAATGCCAGTGCTCCAGTGCTGTTGGACCATACAGAGCTTTCTGGAAGGGTTTGTGTGTTCTTCTGATGGAAGTTCAAAATAATCTTGCTGTATAACCACTGTTCATTTTGCTCTGTGTTGTGTTCTTCTCCCTGTCTTCCTGACTCCTGCAATGTTTTAATAAAATCTACCCTGTGCTTGTTGAACTAGGAAAAGGGAAATAACTATAATGCTCCAACATGAGTCCTTTCTAGTACACCTGACATTCAATTAGGACATTAAAGCCAAGGCAGATCTTGAGTAGTTTGACTTGGTTCATTTTTGTAATCCTTTTCCAAAACATGTATTTTTGTCATATGATTTCCTGCAGTGAATTTATTCCTGATGTTGAGAATTAATACAGACCTTCAAAAGAGATCACAAAGAATCAGTATTAGTTTAGAAGCTTTTACTGGTCTTTTTCTTTTTTTTTTTTAATTAATACAGTAGCAAATTGATGGGAGTATCCTTTGAGAAATTCTTTAGCATCAGTTCTATTAAAAAGAATAATAGGTTCTACTTTGCTGTGCTGAGCCCATCATCAGGGTTTCTGACTGGTTGCCTTGTACTTCTTAGCACTCCTGAGGTGCAAATGGTGTCTGTTGTTCTGTTCACTCTGAACCCTGTGGATGTGTTGAGAGATGTTCTTTCTGTGCTTTGTTCATGACTTAATTTCATTAAAGCACAGGCCAAGCATGTCCTGAAGTTCCTGACAATATTGTTTGCTCTCCTAGTACCTGTTTGCTCATTGTCACTAATTTGACAATGTGTGAACCTGAAGCAGAGGTTGACTACGTGGGAAGTGGGAATCGGTGATTTGTGCCTGCTTTTACCTCTTAGGGAAATTTCAGGGTTGTTTTTTTTCTTTTTTTCTTTTTTTTTTTTTTTTCCCATTAATATTTACCAGAGGTAGGTTTTATTTGAAAAGGAAAAAAAAAAAAAAACTTAAAGTATGGATTTAAGTAGGCCTATAAAAATGTGTTCCTTTGTCAGCTTATGCTATTAAAAATATACTATGTGTAGGAATTAATCTGTTGGTCTTCATGTAAAATGCTCTTACTCGTTTAATAAATGTGAAGCTTATTTGAAGCATTGGAAATGTGTGTAGAGTGTGAGGTAAAGAGTGATTCGAATCAAGTCAATTTGAGCCGTCATTCCCAAACAAATATTGCGACACAAATCACTTGGATAAGTTTTCTTTTATGTCTTTGCTTATTTGGGTCTGTCTCGGGGAATTGATTTATTTGTGTTGTGTCTTGGATGGAAGGGACAGCAAAGCAGCTGTGATGGCTGATACTAAAAACCAGTATGCAAACTTACCTACATAGGTTATTTCTGTGAAATTCAAGTTGATTTATTCCACCTTGTTCCAGGCTGGGAGAAAACCAGTTGCTTTCTTTGAGTCAACACTGGTTGTCCTCAGAGCTGAGACTCCAACTGCCTGCATTGATGTAGTCATTTGGGAGCACAACTTGCTTAAAAATATATTCAGCATCAATAATAGGGGATACTTTTTGCACTTTATTAAGAACTCTGGGAATGCATTGAGAAACTCTAGTAATTCAGTGGCTCTGAACTTCATTAACTGTAGACGTATTTAAAGAAGGCGATTTAAGATTTGTCACTGGCTTAGGGCTAGTGGGAGGGCTCTGATCTATGTCATTATTAATGACCATATGTAAAGAAGGCTTTAATTTTCTAGGGAAGCATCTTCATCCTTTGATTCAGTTTTCAGACCCAGCTGGTGAAAGCAGCCTGGTCTGAGTGGAGCACTGGCCTGGCTTTGAGCAGGAGGCTGGGCTCCAGCAGCTCCTTCCAGCCTGAAGGGTTCTGGCTTTTGGTTTATTTTCTTTTTCTTTAAGAGGTGTTTGTACCACACAGCCACCGTCAGCTGTAATGGGATTGCCTTGCTGATACTGCCAGCAGTTAAGCCAGAGGGGTAAATAAATCCTTGCTTGTAAGTAATTTTTTACAAAACCTCTTTTTTTTTTTTTGCTTATCTTTACAGCACTTCTATTGGATAAATGCAGAACGTGTAGGATTTTCTTTGCATCTTGTTTTCTGGCTGCTGCAGAATCTGTTTAAAGAGGTGGAGCAGGGCAAGTTATTATGACCTTCCTCTAAACTGTAGGGGAAGTTCTCAGCTTTCCAGGAGCTGGATTTTTATATGGAATCTAATGATTCTGTACTTGAATGCAGCAGACAAACAAACTGTGCTTTAGGGAAACTCGTCACAGATGTATAATATATTGAAATTACCCATGAATTATTGAGTTGGAAAGAAAAGCTATAAACATAGCAAATATTAGAGATTATAGAGAAGAGAAGGAAAAAAATCTTTTATCCAAAGTACTTCTAACAGAATACAATGTATGCATTTATGTGATAAAACCTTGAGCAGGGAGCTGAAAATACGGATTTTTCTATAGGAATGTTTATGTACATACTTGAGTAAGGTGATATGGGAAAAATCCATGCCTGGTAATGAATACAGGATTTCAGGGCTGCTTGTTCACACACTAGCTTGCTTGGTGGAAGGAATAGAGTAGGTGCTCCTTTATGTGTCTGGACTTGTGTCACAGAGGAGCCTGTCCCTCCCTGGTGATAACTGTGAGATTTAGAGAGCCATCCCACTCTGGACCTAACAGGACAAATCAAGCTTTCAGCTGCAAGCTTTGAAGTGGGAGCAGAAGAAGAGATTTTTAATGAAGTTGAAGGAGAATAAGTGATTAATATCCTCTGCTTCACTAGGTGCTACATCACTAAAATTTTTTCTTGCAATTAAATCTTTGATCAAACCATTCTGCTGTCTCTTTATTTGTTGAGTGAAAGAGTTCCCCTTTGGTTCAAGTACTGTCATATAATTTTTATACAGCTGATGTTGAGAGGTGGCTTGATGTACCTTTTTCGTGGAAATCTGATTTTCTTACTTTCAGTTGATTTTTTTTTCTTGTCTGTTAAGGCAATGCTAGAATGTGCTATAAAAAAGGGACAAATTAATTAATTCTTCACTAGGTTTTACTTCTAGGTGAAGTAATCTCGGTAGAAGGCAATGATGGATGGAATAGAAAGAAATCAAACTTTGCAGGAATAAGGACACAAAAGAAACTCACTGAGTGGTCACCTGTGCAAAAACAGTCAGCAACTGCAGCATCAGTTCTTAGAAATTTTGGCAAATACCTGGATGTCACAGCATGTGCTTAGTTATTTATGTAAAGGCACCTGAATTGCAAAATCTTGAGTTTCTTAATTTAAAACCCAGTACATTAGGAGTTCTTTTAATAGAACTTGCACAGTGCGTCAGGGGAGGTTAAAAGGGAACTGTCAGGACAGTGGTGTGTTCTGGCATCATGTGCTGATTGTTTAGTCATGTGCATCAATAGTTATCTACCCTAATGATAACTTCTGTTTTCTAAATCAAGATTGGATAGAAATTTGGGGTCACTGTGGTATCTCAGGCGGTTTCTTGAGAGTTATTTTGGCATCTCTTCCTTCCTGGTTTTGGTAAAATGTAAGACTTGATTTAACTGCTTTCTGGCTTGTCTTGGAAGCTTATGGTTTAGCTCCTTAGTTTATTTACTAAAAAGCAAATAAATAATCAGTTGGAATTTGAGCAGGGGAATATGCACATATTGCACTGATTCTGCAGCCAGTGGCCCAGTGCCAGCTGGGGTGGGCAGAGCTGGAACTGAGCCACTGCTAAACACCTCTGCAGTCACAATCATCTGTGCCATGGGAAGCTGCTGTGCAGTGAGCACGGGGGGTTGTCTGCAGGAGTAGCACATAAATTGGATTGGATCCAAATTATTTTTTTTTTTGGAGAAAATAGATGTGAGTAGGAGGGTTAATTGCAGTAGAGGCTGTGTCTGTTGGGATGTGGAGCTGCAATACTTTGGAGTTGAAATACACCCTGTAGTATTTGGGTGCTGCCAGCCTTACGCCAAGGTGCAGGCTCATGGCCAGAGCTGTTGTAAAAGCAGTTGTAGCAGCTCTTGCAAGCAGGTCCTGGAGGTCACTGAAGTGGCAGTCTGGGACAGGTAAGCCCTAATTACTGACCTCCTGTGGGAGAAGGACCTGCTGGATCTTGGAGAGCCTCCTGCAGTGTGTCAGTGGCAAAGCATAGTATTGATGATACTGCATGGAAATGCACTGGTCTTATTGGGAGCTTTTTTTTTTAAAATAGATGGTGTTTGAAGATCTGGGAACTCTGAGCTTGTCATGTGTTTCTGTAGCATGCTTTGGCCAACTTTGAGCCATTGGGGTTGGTAGCTTGCTGAAATAAATGGCTTTTTGATGATGTGATTCTCTTAAAGGTATCAGTTGATTAAAGTGTTTGTTAAAAGTTCACCGGTCAAGCCACACTTAGAAATCCTGTCTCCTTTTGATAGGGCTTTAAATAGCAGAGCAACTGTGCACTTGTATCTATCTTTTTGAAAGGGGAAAAAGAAGCTTCCATCTTTTCACAGCAATACTTTAAAAATACCTATCATTGCATATGGAGCTTTTTCTAACTCTGTATTTTCATGTGAGAATTTTGCATTTCCTTTGCAGTGACAATTTACAGTGGAAAAGCGTATTTATTTTTGGCAATCTTCTCAAAAGAACCCACATTAAGATCTTTGACCTCCAGCTGTTGTAGATGCAAGTCTTTTTGTTCTAAAGCATTGCAGAGTTGTTCCCTTTTTGTGTTAATTGATTAAAACGCGTGCTGGGTTGGCCCAAGTTCCTCTTGGTAACTGGGTAAAATGAAAACCCCAGAATAGATAGAAAAATCAACATTACATCTTCCTTTTGTTGATTATTATTTTGATGGACACTTTTTCCTGTTGTGAGTGTATATATATATGTATTTGTGTCTTTTAGCCTCAAGACGCCTTAGATTGACACTACACTTCACCAGGTCTGTCTCAATGTTGCAGAACAGATGGTTAATTCAAAACCAAGAGTATTAAAGCTGAGTAGCTAAATCTGATCTCCTAAAAACGAGGTTGCCAAAACAAGCTGCTGTATTTGATGTAGCTGCTGAATTGGTCTTTTATTTGCTACAAAAGCAAACCTGTGCCTAAATGCAAAGAGGTTGGTCATTTCCAAATTTTTTCAGCTTTCAGTTTCTTTCTGAGCCTGTAACTTGAGGCAGGAGGTTGCTTACATATTGTAGGGGTTCTGGAAGAGAAAAAGGCTCATTTCAAATCCATTGTTTTTTCTGGGCTTATCGCCGTGGTCCTGGGTTTTTGAAGCAACAGAGACAAATTGCAGCAGTGGAATGAGGCTGATGCCTGTTTTTCATGTGGTGTGATTTGCTTTTTTCTTCTATTTAGGTGGTCACTGAAATGAGAAGAAAAGGGCAAATTGTTAGAAGAAAGGATTACCGTGTTTACAGACAAATTCTTTCTCTGGTTGTCAGCAAATGGGATAGATAATTTGAGGCAGGTGTTGTGCTAGAAGAAACCTTTAGATGTCGAATCCAACCTGTACACCACAGATCCTGGTTATCTCTGCACAGGGCCTAATAAATATGTACTGATACAAAAGGGATTAAAGCATTTATTTCCTGCATTTACCCTTGAGGATTATTTCTTAGGGGCGCCATTTCACACCAACATACTTTCCTAATTTCAAATGAAACATGAGCAGGCTGATGCTCTTTTTATCTTTGTTCTTGGGGGTTTAAATACTTACAATTCTTATGTGAGCTGCTGAAAGTCATAGTCACTTTTCAGGAATCTCTGACCTTGCAATCCATTTTCCTGTGGTGGATTCATCTTTAAAAGAGTGCTGTATGTGACTTTTGGGGGGTTATTTTTCACTTATATGATGCTGTAAGATGAGCTCTCACATTTTTTAGGACTGCTTTATCTTGAATGATAAGGCATGGCATCAAGGTAGTGTGATCATTGTATAAAAGTTAGAGACAGCAGCCAAGTTATTTGTGTATGCTTCTGCCTTGATAAATGCCCTAAAGTTAAAACAAACAAAACAAAATAAAAAAAATCAGGCTTCCAAATTTTTATTTGCTTTTACTGCTTCTTTTAATGTTTAACTCTATGAAAGGTGCCAGGCAAAAGGGTACAAACTGAATCCTTCCTTCTCTTTAATTTACACCACAAGTTTTGGGGGTAGAATTGCACTTGCTGCATAAGCATCAGAAATCTGGTATTTTTGGGGGGTAGGCCACTATTTGCCGTAGAGAGGATGTTGCTTTACTAGGTTGCATTATTTAAATGCCAGGGAAAATCTTGATTTCCATGGGACTTCTGGGCTTTTCTTAAAAGAATGAGTTCATTTAGGTACTTTTAAAATTCTGCTTCTTCTCGTTGGCCTGGACTCTTTTATTTCAGGGATTTTGCCAGTTCTGTTGATGCCATCAGCTACATCCTCAGGCTTCTGGAGGTGATGATCATAAGAGGGGGAGTTCATTTGAAACCTGTTTGCTGATCTGTGGGTTTGGGCATGGGTTAGGTGTTCCCATCTCAACTTGAAATGTCCCCTTCAAACATGGTGGAAGAAGTGCAGGGAGCAGAGGGGTGTTGGCAAAACTTGGAGAAAGCACCACATTAGGGAAGAAGTTGGCAGAGGCACTGAAGTGTCTGAGAGCAGATGGAGTGTTGTCATCAGCTGCAAAATCAATGTAAATACTTCCAGAAAATTACTCTTCCTCTGCTCTTGCCAAACAGAAGGAACAGGAGCCATAAAAACCATTGGCAAATTGTTTTAGCTGCCAGTGAGCACCCTTGCAGTTGGAATTCTCCCTTGCAGCACTGGGCAGCCATTTCTGCAGAAGTGTTGCATTAGTGGTGATGAAATATACTTTTTTTTTTTTTTCCCTGCCTGGAGTTTTACAGTTGGAAAATCCCACAGTTCTGTTGCTGTGTGGTTCTGTTGGGTCATATCAACAATAAAAATGAGAGTTTTGTTACTGATTGTGCTGTATGGCACAACTTCCTTGTTCTGGGTGGCTCAGCATAGGGCTGTAAAGCAACTGTTTCGTGTGTATTAGCATCACGTAACTGGGAACCAGTCTGTCCTCCCAGATGCACAGTTTTGGGATACTGTTGTGTTTATAAATGTGTCTGGCTGGCTGCTGCTGAATTGATGGCTCTGGTGCCTGGTTTAGAAGGGGCTGGCAACCTCTAAATGAAAATGGGGAGCCACAAGGCAGGGTGAGTTGCTGGATCACAAATGTGTGTGGCATTTGTGCCTCTCTTGACCCCTTATTACCCAGGAAAATGAATGTTGAATTAAAGTGTGGAAGATGGAGAGCGTTGGGTTTTAAATTCTGAAATCCCTGTTTGTACTGATCCAAATTCCATTTCCATGGAAACTGGGAGTTTAGTACTCTCACTTGTCAACTTCAGCTTCTGGCTGGCTTTGGGGAGACTAAAATTGTTCACTTACACTAAACCTTCCAGAGCTGAGAGTCATGTCAGGATACTAGCACCACAGATTTTGTGGAGACTGAGAAATTATAATTACTTCATGCGTTTATTTTCTGAGAGATGCTGAACTTCAGCTGCTTACAGAATAGAAATCCGAATGTTCAGAGCCTGTGGCGTGTTATCTAATAGTGGAGTTGTCATGTGCATAATGTGTAAGATCACAGTTTCTGGTGGGGATGGTTTCTTCATTGCTGGTGTGGTTTTGCAGGTGCTGAAGCAAGCCAATTTATTTAATTAGCTGACTGCAGTAGTGCAGGTGTCCTCCCTTGCTGTGCACACACCATCTGCAGCAACAACTTTACCCCTAAAGACATCATCAATCCACACTCTTTTAAGCAGCCCTGGGGCTCATCATGAAGATTTTCTGAGTTCTGGTGCTGCCCTTGCCAGCAAAACAGAGCTGCCAGGCCAGATCTGCCTGGAGTTTGTGCTGACAGAAGGGCTGTGCCAGGCCCGGGAGGGAAGCAGTGGAAGGCTGAACTTTCTGGGAGAAGCCTTGAAGGAGCTGATGGCTCTTCCTGCCTCCGAGTGGAATGGAATTGGTGAGATTGTGGAGACTCTAAAGAATGTGCCGCTATGATGTGGAGCTGAGAGCAGAAACCTGCAGTCCTTTGGTCAATCAGTAAGTGTGGGAAGGTAACTTTTCTGCTCTTGAAGCTTGGCTGGTGATGTGAAACTCTTGCTAATGATTTAGACTTTTATCAGTGTTCCACTTTCACTTACAGCTGCTTTGGGAGCGTTACAATCACTGCAACCGCTGTTTGAAAGAAAATATTCTTTATGGATTGGTGTTTCTGTGTTTCTGTAACTTTAATGTGCAAGAACATGCCACCGTAACAGTATATTGAGTGTGAGGGGAAGCAGTGTTATGTTAGAGACTTGTAACCTGAATTTTTTTCATTTTTTTTCTTGGTGTAGAATAGTAGTGTAAAAGCAGTGTAGCAGTGCCTCTGTGGGCTATTAACTCTGTATGTTTGGGTGCCAATCCTGCATGTAGCTTCACCAGAAACACTGATGCAAGTTCAGATTTCATCAGCTGCATTAAACTTCAAGTTCTCTTCTCTGGGTCTTAAAATACTCAGTTGTCAGTCGGGGCAGGTGACCTTCTTCCCTGTAGGTGCTGTATTCTGTGAGCATAACTGGCTGTCCTGGATGTGTTTGAACACAAACATTGAAGGAGAGCTCCTCTCACTTCTTTTGTGCAGTAATAAATCAGTTTGAAAGAAGATAAGCTCTTTTTGGTAGGTAAATAGGACTACTTTTAAAACAATATTTAAAAAAAACCCAAGTTTTCAGCTTTGTAAATAAATTACAGCAAGGTGCCATTTTGATTTTGAAAACTGAGTGAGGCGATTCTGAAGCAGTGCCTGAGATCTTGGAAGACATGTCTTCCAAACACTGAAGGAAAAAAAATTGTTTACAATTAAGAACTTAGATGTAATTTTGTGCATTTTAAGGTTTCTTTTATCTGGCGGAAGTATCAGCTTGACCATTAGTGTATTTTTTCCTCTAAAGATCATAAGGTGAGAAAGATAAGCAGTATCAGGAATGAAAAGGGAAGATCGTTTGATTTGCACATCCTCTTCTGTCAGGAGCTGGAATTTGCTGTAGATCCATCTTCCTGCCTGGATTTCTTTAATTCCAGATGCTTTTTTAGGTGCAGTATGGCAGGCTTGTTCAAGGGGAGGAACATGCAGCATCATTGCTCTGATGGTCTTGTCTGTCTTCAGGTAGAAGGTTCCAGGTTCATTCTAAAATATGGCTAACTCTTCCCTGCTGTGATGGCTGGAATTTGATTGGAATTTGCCAGTATAAACCAGGAGCTGGGAGAAAAAGAGACTTGGATTTTTCTTACAGCACAGATACAAGGTTATGAGAGAAGAAATTAACATAATTAAATAATTCTGATGCTACCTGTAAAGCCAAGAAATCTTATTTGTTTGTATTAAGAAATTTGCCTTATGTTTGAAAAGTGTTGCCATAATGATAATTTGGCAATGGCTTCTGTTCTCTGTTCCAGCAATCAGTAAGTCTAAAAGCTAAAGACAAGTTCTGAAAAGGTGCATGTGCGAGGTAATAAACCTTTACTTAGGGAAAACATTCCCAAACTACCTGCAGCTAAAATGCAGGAACGTCAAGTAATCCAATGCAGCTTCTAATCTTCTTTGAAATGTTACCTGAGGAGGTGCTTTAACATGCAGAAATGCTTTTGTTGTGCTGGTGTTTGTGATCTTGTACATTAATTTAAATGGGGAAATATGAAAACCTGAATGAAACTTCAGCCTCTCTTCCCGTGACGTGGATGTTATTTAAAGGATCAAGACAGGATATCTGTGTGCCCAGCTGGGCAATTATTCAGCTGCTTGTTTCATGCCTGGTGCTCAGTTCTCCTATAATTACTTGACTTCTCACCACTTATATAGGTCACAGATTTAAAGAAAAAAAATTAAAAATCAATAATAATGGAGAGGATGAGTATTAGTGCATGAAAGCCTTGTGTGATGGAAGTGTGTCATTACTGACTAGCTCAAAATTCTGTGAGATTTCCTTCTTTAAACAAGTGAAGCTATCTTATGTTCTCATTGAAAATGGTTTTCTGTCCATGCTGTTTAATGCAGTTAGAGCATAACAGATTGTTTACTGGGGATTTTGTTACCTAGGCTCTCTTCAGTGTATGTAGAAAGCCAAGATGCAGGCAAACAACTTCAGAAATACAGAAAGGCTGAATTCTTGTCCACCTTCATGTTGTATGTGTGGATAATGGACATGAAAACAATCACATATCAACAAATAAATAACAAAATCTGTTTTCTGGTGCTAGTATTTAGTTGTTGACTGCTGCAAGGAGCTCCTTGTCCCACTCAGAATCTTAGAGCTAAGATTCTCATTCACGTCATTCTTGGACGCAGTTTGCTCACCAATAGTCACTCCTTCCATTATGCCCCTTATTTTTAGAAGGCTCAAGGAGTTATGTTGTAATTGAATTACTGTAAAGAGTGTTCTGATCCATTATCTAGCACACACTCAGTCCTCATCGAGTGGCTTTTAATGGCATTAAAAATAACCTCATTACTACTCAGAATATACATGTTTCCCCCAGAATTATTGTTTAAGGGTGGAAAAAAACAGCACCGTGTCATAGTCTTGTGTTGTAACACAGCTGAGTGAAAAGGGAAGCACTCAGGATGCTCTGGGTCACAGACATTTGGCCATTCGACCCATAAAACAGGTATGGGCTTGTACTTTTGTGTGAGGGTTTCATGTACAGTCCTGTGAGCAAAAGCAGACAAAACCTCTTCTCTCATAGCTCTCAAACCCACGGGGGTGCTGGTAGGAGCAGATTTGCAGTGACATTTGCTTCCAGAAGAAGATGGTGACTTCTAACTCTTGACTTGGAGGAGATGAAGAGCTCCCCTTGCTGATGACACCAACACCTTGGGTTAAAAAAAATGGTTTTGACTTGTGACTTAGCTCTAAATCTTTTATTTCTAGGCTTTATGTAGACCATAAACAGTGCTATAAAAATAGCTTTTGGCCTTTCAACTAATATGCATAAGAAGTCAATTCTGAAGTGCTTAGAATAGTAATTATGGTTGGTTTATGAGCATATGTCTTAAACTGATGGATTTCCCCTACACCCCCTTTATGACAGTGTACACTGAACATAGTTCCAAGTTTATTTTAGGCAGTATGTATTTAATTAATGTGGTTGGCTGAACAGAATTAAACTCTGTGCTCCAAATGATTATTCCTTTTGGGGTCTAAACAGCAATTTAAGATATTGTGTCCTACTTTGATTTTAATGGAAAACCTTCTTAGAGCTTAACAGTGTTGTCAAGCCATTGCTTAGTCTGTTGTTTTCCTTCATATGGTGTATAAAAATGGGGTTTTCCCTTCTGTAACTGCATTGTAACTTGCCTTTTGGGGTGTTTGGTGTCTGATTTGGTTTGCTGCAGCCATGCTGGTTCTGTACTTGGATATGCATCTGTTGTAGCTCTGAACTGGATTGCACATGGGTTGGTTCTTGCTGCTACAAATGGAGATAAAAGATTTGATCTTGCTCTTCCTTACAGCAACAACAGCTAAAATACTCTGAATGATGGTGAACAGATTTTAAAAAGAACTTGTTCCCTGTGAGGGTGGTGAGGCCCTGGCACAGGGTGCCCAGAGCAGCTGTGGCTGCCCCATCCCTGGCAGTGTCCAAGGATGTTCGATAGAGTTCTGAGCAACCTGGGACAGTGGAATGGGTTGGAACAAGACAATTTTTGGGGTCCCTTCCAACCCAAACCACTCTAATTGATCCAGTGTGCCACAGGCACTCCTCTCATGGTTTTCAGGTTGGTTTTGGGTGAGGCTTTTAGTAGCTGTGAATTATTGCTGTGACTTTAGAGCACCACCTTTTCTGCTTTATACTTAGGGGGAACTTTCCGAACTCTCCATTCAGTCTAATTCTTGCTTCTTTTTGGATAAANTACCTCTTCTGCTCTCATACTTATGAGGAACTTTCTGAACTCTCCATTCAGTCTAATTCTTGCTTCTTTTTGGATAAAAAATGCCCAAGAGATGCTTATTTTCCAAATACACAGCTTTGTTTTGAGGTATGAACTTCCAGTTCTACATGGTGCAATGAAAACAATTATTTACATGGGGAAATGGTGGTCTGGCTGTGCTTTACCCTTCAGGTTACCCTGTGGGGCTTCCACCTACACCCCAGACTTCATCTATGGCAAAGCTGCTGCTGTGGGCAAGGGCTTTTCTAGGACATAGGGTGCTGCAATATTAAATATTACTGCATTTAAGTTATATTTTTGTTTCAGCTATGCAATAATATCCAGTGTATGAGCCACTCTTACAGCCAAGTGACAGGAGTCTTGCATTTACTGCATTAGTCAAGTAATGGAAACCAGTTGCACTTAATGGTGGGTAGGAAACAAGCTTGAAATGGAATAACTTTTAAGTTGGATTGCTACCAGTTTGCTACACTGGCAAATAATGAAATAATTATTTGTCTGTTAATGGCAAACTGTCAAGAAAACGTTGATTCTGATTTTAATGCATTTCCAAAACTTATTTATTAAGAATTGCATAACAGCATATTGGGATATTAACCTTGCTGCTTTGGTGGCTTTGGAGGCTTCACTCTAAAAACTGATTTTTAATTTTTTTTTTAATTGTGTTTCCAAGAATGAAGCATAAAGAATGTGGGGTTTGTGTTATATGGTGGGTTATTATTATTGGGAATATGATAGCTTGGTGATATGTCTTACCTGTATGCACTCTTTTTTTATTATAATGAGTTCTTCTGGAGGTGGCCAAACCAATGTTTTTGTCCTATCTTATTTCCATCTTAAAAATGTTTTGTGTAGCAAAGAAATAATTTCATGATGATGCCAGGTCACTTTTAGTAAAATCTAGTAATTGTTCTCATATGGGATATTATGTCCTATGCAAAGTATGTACAAGGGCAAGAAGGACAAAAATGACTGGAATAAATAGTAGAGAAATACAATTTCTATTTTCAAATTTAAAAAAGAATGTCCTTTCTAGAATGTAACTGAGAAAAATGAACAACAAGAGTGTCTGGTTGTATTAATGTTGGTGGAGTTTGATAATTTTGTTCCTCTGCTACACATCAAATATAGATAACTCTTGTTACTCTTAATCCTCATCACTGTTGGGCAAGTCTTTAAAAAATTTAGCTCCCTCTGAGGATCTGGGCTAATTAAACTTTCATTCATCTTCTGAAACAAAAAAAAAGGAGTGTTTCACTCTGCTCTTGCCTTCTGCAGAGAAGGTACCATGAGCATCAGTGCATCCAGTGCCTGGGAACGTGGCACTCCTGGGCTGTTTTGCCCATTTGGATTTCCGAAGCCTCTCTCCATCACTTGCAGTAGTTCTAGGTTGTATAATGCTTTTTTTGTCCTGCTGAACTCCTGCTCTGGCCAGTAGTGGCTCTTGCATTTTCCTGGTGAATGAATGCCTGAAGAACAGAGTTTCTCCCACCAGCACAGTGGGGTGAGGAGATCTTAATTCCTGAAGCAGCACGTTCTCCTCATGCTGTGTCAAGTCTTTTTAAGGTTTGGTTCATGGCATGGCTGTGTTTGGGATTTTTTTTTGTGTGTGTGTGGGGGTCAGCTTTTAGATTTTTCTATCAGTTCTAGCAGGCTGTGACTTGTGGCCAGGGAAGGCTTGCTCCTGGAAATGCTGATAGGAGCCTGAGATAAGCAGTGGGTGAGTCATGTTTGATTGCTGCGTAGCACAGTGGTGAAGGTCTTGCGTTGCTTTGTTTCATGTTGGTTTTCCCCCTTGTTTCTGAATGCCTCCCGTGAATGTTTGAAAAACCTGATGGAATGCTTTGCCAACCACATTGTTGCGGTCCTTTTGCCAGAATTACTAACTTTCCTGTGATAATCATGTGCATACAGAATTATTTTAAGACTTCTTACCTAGCCTCTACATCTCTTCTTTTCCTTGGTGCCTCGCAGACCTGGACTAACACAAAGAACAAGGAGCTACAGTGTTCCTGAAAAAAAATTGGCAAAGGAAAGTAATACTAACGTAAAACTGGTAGATTTTGGGAGCAACATAGGTCTTTTGGGTGACAAGTTAGAAGTGCTTCTGCCTGGCACTGTTACCCCATTGCTCTGTGTTATCTTTAGCCCAGAGCATCCCCAGGGCAAGTCAAGATTAGGCCCACATAACCAGTTTGTAGCAGGTTGTTTTATTTCTAGAACTCCAGGAGTTACCTAATTAGCAGTAGTTTCTGTTGGAAACTCTGATAGTGGAAATACAGAGAAGTCTCAGCACAGGGAGTTGGTGCTGTGGCAGAGAACCAGTCTCCTATAGAATTATTTAGCTGTAATCGATCAGGTGAAAATTCGATTATTTTTTGAGCTTCTGTCAGCAAAGAGGATTCTCAATCACTGCAGCTGAATTTAATATTGTGTGCAACTGGTGTATTATGTTATGAAGAGTGCTGTAGGTTGATGCTTTTTTATGAAGCTGAATAAAATTTTCATTGCTATAGATGTCTCTTCCAGCTGAAGAGATTGCCTGAGCTCAGATGTTGTCCAGTGATTATAAACGGCAATGTCTAGTAGAAATGTTTGAATGTGGCTTTTAACTCAAAAAATTAAGATGTCATTAATGTACCGAGAAGTGGCCTGTTCTCTCACCATAAAGTGGGATTTTTCACTTAGTATTTGGCTAATCTTAGAAACTATGTAAACGTCCTTTAAAGCTTTTGATCGTTTTAATGCATAACTGTGCTAAGTCAACTGAGTTGGTGTGTTCTTAACATAATACTTAAGGATTATTATTAATAACTGAGTGTTCTTTGTGGCTTTTTTCACAAAGCATGAATTCAAAGAGTAAGCTGTGCAGGTTGCACTTGATGGTGCAGCAAGAAAGTACACAATAGAAGGCATACAAACACAGACCTTCTGGTGATATTTGTTTCTGCCCAGTGGAATTTTAGATGCCTTTATGGCATTCCCATAAGGAAATATTTGCCTGCTTAAGGGCATCATTGAGGCACTTTGAGCTAATTACTGGTTTGTGCTGGTTTCTTTGGAGGTGGAATTGTCTTGTGTCCTTGTGGGAATTAGCAAAGGGTTGAACAAACCAGGCAAATTCGTGCTCCGTATGTGTCTTGAGTAAATACAGAAAACTTAGTGAGGATTTTCTTGTTCAGCTCCCAGCTATCCTGTCATGGGGTAAGTACTCCCAAGACCTGAGCTTTTTGTTCAGGTGCTTTCATCACTTGGTATCTTTTGAGCCTTTCATTAAGTGGTATGAAACACAAAGGAGAAAAATAGATGTTTTCCTTAAATAATTTTCAGAGCGGTAGTGCTGTCCTTCAGGTTTGTGATGGAGTTTGGTCACTATGCAAGTCTTGTGCTCACAGTTCGGTTGTTCCTGTGTCTCAGCTCTCTGGTGTTGTTGTGTACCCACCTGCTGTTTGGATGGAGTAGCAAGAGTATTTTTAAATGAGTTGGCATTAGACTTTTTATAGAAACAAGCTGTGCATCTCTTAGCCTCCAAAAGCCTTTTAACGTTGTTAGTCTTTGTCATTTTCAAAGAAGGTTAAAACATTCTATTCAGCCTCTTTGTTATATTTGCAGTTTCAGAAGCTGTTTCATTGATTGTGAGTGTTAGTTTCAGGCAATATTTACACTTTGCTATTGACTGTTTTGTAAGTTTAGTGTGTAGGTGGATTCCATTTGCCCCCAGGGAAGAAACTATCCTTACTAAGGCTTTAATTAGCTGTTTCTTGGTTTTCATTGAGATTCTGGAAATTGAAGGTGTGAGAGCTCATCAGAATTGGTGTAATTTGGATGGGATCTGAGCCAGTGTTAACTTTAATCGTCTCCAAATCCCAGCACAGCAAGGACAGGGAGCTGCTGCAGCCAGGCCAGAGCAGGGACACCAAGGGCATCGGAGGGATGGAGCAGCTCTGCTGGGAGGAAAGGCTGAGGGAATTGGGATTGTTCAGCCTGGAGAGGCGAAGGCTTTGGGGTGACCTCATGGTGGCCTTGCAGTGCCTGAAGGGAGCCCACAGGAAAGATGGAGAGAGACTCTTGACAGGGGCCTGGAGTGACAGGCCAAGGGGGAATGGCTTCACACTGAAAGAGAGGAGGTTTAGATTGGATATGAGGAGGAAATTGTTCCCTGTGAGGGTGGTGAGGCCCTGGCACAGGGTGCCTGGAGAAGCTGTGGCTGCCCCATCCCTGGCAGGGTCCAAGGCCAGGCTGAACGGGGCTCTGTGCAGCCTGGGACAGTGGCAGGTGTCCCTGCTTATGGCAGGGGGCTGGGATGGGAAGATCTTCAGGGTTCTTTCCATTCCAGACTGTTCTGTGATACTGTGAATTAGATTTGTAATACCTTGTAACAAAATGTTTGCAGTTTTGCAAACAACTAGGTTTGGGGAGGAGGAGAATTTATAAAATTGTGTCTAGATGTAATTGAAAGAAGAGCTTTGATAAAAACACAGGGCAAAAATGGCCAAGTCATCAAAAGAACCAGGCTCACTGTTGTGTATCAGCAGGCCGGGACATCCTATTTTTTGGCCACTTGGCTTCAGGTCTCCCTTGACTGAGCAGGACTCTGAAAGGTATCAGTACATCTTTACAGCATGTTGGTGCCCTGTGTTTGTTTGCAGCTCTTTGGCTTTGAACTGCAGAGGTTTGGGCCTCCCACATGTTCTTACAGTGGGACCTTCTCAAATGGAATTGGGGATTTGCTGGCCACTGCCCTAAATCAAGAGAGAGACAGTTCCATGGAAGTCTGAAAACTGTGTAACAGACACAATGGAATTTATTGCTGCTGTTCTTTATCTTGATTCTTTTCCTGTTATTTCTGCTAATGGCAGCAGGATCTCAGTCCTGCTTTTGAACCCTGAAGAAATCTTTCCGTTTAGTCTGGCTTGTGTTGAGCACTTAATTTTAGGTAATGAGTCTGACAGTCCCCTACGAAAACCAAACAAACAAAAAAAAAAAAAGGTAAATCAGTAACTGGTGGTTCAACTGTAAAAAAGGGTCTGAATAAAAGTGTTGACTTCTGCCTTGGTCTGGCCCTGGGGTTAATGTGAGGACTTCATTAATCAGTTAGGAAAATTTAGCAGAATTTTTTTTTTTAAGATCTTGTGAAGAAAAAGCTTTGGGAATATGAAGGTTTTCTCTTATTCTACTGTTCCAGTGTTTAGAGAGTCTGGTTATCTAGAATCACAGACTGGTTTGGGTTGGAAGGGAGCTTAAAGATCATTTCGGTCTAAACCCCCTGCCATGGGCAGGGATGCCACTAAGCTTTATGATGTTTATTTTCACTTTGCTATACAAGGTATTTTTTAACCTGCCCATTATCCTATTTTTTGTGACAAACCTTTTTGTGGTTACTTTCCTTTTTTTATTTGACCTAGTAGACTTGAGCAGTAATCTATTGAAGTAGCTTTTCCTTGTCTCCCGTCCCATACCTTGCATCTCACCCCCAAAAATACACCTTTTTGGGAGAATTCAAGTACTGACTGATTAGGGGTCATGTGTGTCGAAGAAAACTTGGCTTTAATAGTCACATTAAAATTAATTATTTACATTTAGCAACCCCATTGGTGTGAGATGTGAGGAGGTGGCTTTAACAGTGACAGCACCAGCCTGTGTCATAAGCTGAACAGTAGAACTGGACAGTAAAGTGATGCTTTCTTCTTGATTATTAGTGACCTTTTAAAGTGTTTAAGTTGTTGTGTTGCCAATGACAAAAAAAAAGTTTTGTAGTAGATGAAGCAAGAACTTGTTATGTACCTTTATGCTACCAAATAAATAATTAATTTTCTAAGACTTTAATGGCATAAATTGCATTTCCTGGTAGCTGATGATGAGTTGGCCCTTGTATCTCACAGGTGCTAATTAACTACCAGTAAGTGTCCAACTAGAGATTGTAATTAGTTCTGAAACTGCTGTGCCTTGATCACTTTCTGCAGGGTTTCTCCTAAGTTAAATCTCAAGAGAGAAATGCTGTGGCTTTACTTCCTGCTGTTTGGGAAGGAGGCAGTGGATTGCAATACAGAAATTAACTTTTCTCTCTCACACATTTGCCTTACACTTGCACCTGTGTGAGGTCCAAGTGTACTTGGAATTTGTTGCTCAGAGGGTTGATTAAATTTCCTTGGACAGAGTGCAGTAAATCCAGCAAAAATCATCTCTGTGTTTGTCTTCCATTGACTCACGGGTAATTGCAAGGGAAGAAAAAGGATGTTTGGCATCTCTTGACTACATAATGAAGTGGGAGATTAAAGCTCCACATGAAAAGAAATCTGTGATTATATAATAGCAGTAGCTGCTGTAAGATGTTTATTTCTTTGGTTAGTAACTCAGAAATGGTGTATTATAACCCCGATAATTCCTCACACACTCTGGGATGGGAACATGATGGCACAGGCCAGGGATGTTTGATGAAGGACTGATGGAAGGTACTCATCTTCCCCAAGGACAAAAGCTTGTGGAGGAAGCTGGAACTATGTAAGCTTTCAGGCCTGGCTTTGCTTTCTGCAGGTGCCATCTGTGTCTGTTTTTTACAGCCATGAAACACGTAACAGCTGCACACTTCAGTGTTTTACTTCTTATTAGCCAGTGTGTGCTTTCAGTTAAAGACATTTGAAGTTCCTTAGATGGAAGCTATTTGCAGACACAAGCTACCTGGAAGAAATTATTGCTTAACAAACTTACTGTGTTATTCTTTTACTGAAATTGAGTTACTTTCAGGGTGTTTCAACATAAACAAGAAAATTACATGTTGTTGTCCATGTTTCCATATTTCACATACATCAATGAAGTTTTTTTCAACTCATCATCTCAAATAAAGATCTCTTAATATATTGATGATAATATGAAGTCTCTTTGGCCCTTGAGCACTTTAACTTTGCTTTGTGAACAAAGGCAGAACCAAGAGAGTTGGGCTTTTGACTGCTCTCATGAGTGAAAGTGGTTTGTCTTGGTGATGTCCTTTCCTTCTGGATGAGTACTGGCATGGCCAGGGAGGAATTCACTGGCTGCTTTTATCCTCTCAGCAGTGCAGTTTCATTGGCTCGTGCATATTGCTGGACTCCTTGTGAGCTTCTGGCTCTTACAAATGTGGATTTGATTCCTGACCCAGTTCACTCAGGACTGAGGGGTGCCACGTGGGCCAGGCAGGAAGAATGGTACAGTTCGGAATTCTGCTTTCAAGTGTCAGTGGAGCTGTGTGCTTTGGAAACAGGGAAGAGATGAGTTTGTGGAATCAAATGGAAGGCTGCAGCAGTGCACTGCCTGCAAGGTGGCAGTCACAAAAGAGAGCACTGCAGGCCTTGGGAACAGGGGCTGGATTTCTCTATCACCTGCTAGGCTTTGCTGCTGCTGAGAGCACTGTCTTAAGTGCTTTGCTTTGTCCTGTGCAATTCTAAGAAGTCTGGAATCTGGGTTATTAGCAGTGGGTTATGACTCCTTGGCAAGAAAAGGGTAATTGAAGTTAACCTTTAAACCCTCTGGAAAATCACTGGTTTGGTGAGATGTCTTGTATTGAAAGGGTTATTTGGAAATGCAGAGCAGTGTTGAATGTTCTGCTGATGTTACAGACAAAACTGACTTGACACTGGGTATTTTTACTGGTTTGGGTTAATCCTAAACTGAACCAATTTGAATTTACAAACAGTGACTGTTTAATCCTGATATCTTAATTATTTTATGCTCCTAATATGGGCTCTGCAAACTAACCTACCTTGGTGCTCATACAAAACCAGGCCAAATAATCACACAAAAGGATGCAGTGTAAACAACCCAGAGAAGCAGAAAAGAAGGGCTTTTACTTGCAAAGATAGCAGCAGTCTTTCATTATTTTCAAAAATAGAACAGGCTCTCAAGAATTGCCTATAAATTGATATGATGTGGAAATGAGAATTGTCTGGCAGTCCCTAGAAAGTGGAGCATTGTTTACTCAGGAACTGTAATATCAACTGTGAGCAAACTGGAGGGGCTGATGGATTCTGGCTGTTCTGCAGTCACAGGCTGCATGGTGAGCCACTGCTTTGCCACCAGTGTAGTCATTCTGCTGGCAGGGACACTTAGTGCTAAAGGAATCATAAAACCTGAGTAGCTTGGGTTGGAAGGGACTTTAAAGTGTATCCTGTTCCAACCCCTCTGCCATAGGCAGGGACACCTTTCCACTATTCCAGGTTGCTCAGAGCCTCATTCAGCCTGGCCTTGGACACTGCCAGGGATGGGGCAGCCACAGCTCCTCTGGAAAGGGAGATTTATTTTTCATTAGTTCTACAGGGTTTTAACTACACAAATGGAAATAAACCAGCATCTTATTCCATTTTTTTTTTCAGTTACTGTTGAATAGACTTACCCTCAAGGAAAGAAATGAAAGCAAATGCCACGTCATTGTACTTCTATTTTTATGTGCTACCCCTTCTATGTTGCCTAAGTACCTGGATGACTTGCCCAACTGTACTTTTTCAGAGATGTGCATGCTTAATGACATACATGTTTTAACTTGACCTCTTCCTTTAAAATGCCTTCCTGTAGTTCTAACCACTAGGATTAATAACAAGAGCTAACCTCCAACGCAGACAGGTCAGTGGGTGTGTGAATAGCCAGGCCTAATCCTGATTTCTGCTAAATGCTGCTTGACTGTATTACTCAGTCTCTTTCTCTTTTTCTTTAAATATGCTTTCTCATAAATGCTTTTCTGAGAGCCAGTGCAAAATACTTAGTCATAGGTAGGTATGGCAAGAGTTTGTTGTGTTTGAAGAATTAGTAGTCAAGTGTGAAATTGTGCAGGTAAGGTAGGAATGTAAAGTAAGGCAGCTGCTGTCTTTAAATCAGAGGGCAGACTTGGGTTGACTGTGAATGAAAAATAAGTTTTCAACAACAAAGCAAATTCTTGCCATGACTTTCTCTGTTGTTCTGTTGGATAATTACCTAATGAAGTGAGCCTGACTGTGTGGAACCACAGAGGTGTGGCCAGGGCAGTGTTTTGGGAGTCCTCTGATCAGCAGCTTGTTGGAACCATGGTGCTTCCAGGGCTGCTGAAGGAAGCAGAGGAAAACATTCCTTCTGTCGCTGGGTGTGACACCTCAGTGCTCTGGTGTTGAAAAAAATGAAGTCTTCTTGCTGACAAGAAGAGAAACTCCTGGTTTCTGTGCCATTCCCCCAGTGTTTTCCAGGCGCAGGCGTGGGGATGAAGGAGTAGAGTAGGACGTGCCAGGTGAGTCTGCGGGTGAGCTGTGATGGTTCTCTGCTGTATCAGCTCCCCCTTTTCATCCTGGAGTGATGGTTCCATGGGCTTTAATCATAGGGGTTGCAAAACAAAGTGTTGGTTTGGAGGAAGAGAAAGCAATGTGCTCTGCCTGTGGGTATTCTGCTCTGATGTCCTCTGAGCTCATGTGCCGGAGCTCTTTTGGCTGTGTCGTTTAAACAAAAAGAAAATAAATCACTTCAAGTGTTTTTCTTCTTCTTTCTTGTTTCTCAACAACTGGAACTCTAAAGGCTTAGAAACGTATTAAATGAAGTCAAGCCTTTTGTTCTTGGAAAGCAAATGCCCTTCACGTACTTGCAAGGAGACAAGTGACAGGCAGAACTCTGGAGATCTCAGTCAAGACTTTTCTTTTACATCAAGGTGCTTTATAATTTTAATTTCACTCTTCTTGGTTTGTGTGTCAACATGTGTTTTTTTTGTAGCACTTGCTTTTCAACACCACAGTAGAGCTTAAAGGTCTAGGATACAGTGTTATGAGCAAATAAGGAAGGCTGAATTTGAAGCTGAGCAGTTTTTTTCTCTTCCTGAGAAGAGCTAAACAGCAGTAACAAAGAAGCATCTTCTTTTCTGAGATGTAAATGGTGTTGCTTCTGCTAATACAGGGGATGGCACTTAATTGTGTAGTGAAGTCTGGGCTAGACAAGTCCTCTCTCAATTCTATTTGAGGTTGCTCAGGGAAGAGAGGCAGTAAATGTTTTGGATCTTGTTGTGACTGGCCACCTTTGACAGTCAGGTGAGGACATGAACAAGTGGCTTCAGTCAGTGAAGACATGAAGAACTTGATGCTGTTCATAGTCTCCTAATGTGTCTTGCTTCCAGTTTGGATCAGTTTTGTCCCTGTAGGTAAGAGCAGTAGCCAGGGCAGGGTGATACAGATCCTGTTAATGTGGGAGCACATGCTGTTTATGAATAGGGTCAGAAAGGTCAGAAGAGTGAGCTGGCAGGAGGGAGAGCTGCCTTCCCCTCCCCACTGGTGTGCCCCCAAACTGTCTTGTCAGCATTCTGTTTTCACCTGATGAGAAGACAGTCTTGCACCTGCAGAGCTTCATACCACAGGCTTGTAAATGAGATTCCAAGCCAGGATGCTGCCTGTACTGACTGACTTGTGACAGGTAAGCTCTCCTCTTGCTAGGAGCCAAACACCAGTCTCAGGTTTATTTTCACATGGGTTATTATATGGCTGCTGAAGGATGACTTCTGATTACCAGTGATGAGAAGATAATTGGGACCATCTGCCCCAGATGTGGTACAAGGCCTCCCTAGCTGGCAGCACCTGATCCTCCTCACCACCCTGTCCAAAGCAAACATACCTTTCATCACTACCTCAAGGCATCCACAAATCCGTTTGTACTTTGGATATGATGTTGTATCTTTCTAGGTTGTGGCCTTGAGGCTAATAATTCACAGTGGTGAAGGCTCCAAGTGATATCTGCAGTCTTTCAGAGTTGTCGTTGCCTTGATAGGAACAGAAGCTAACATCTTGTATTTCACATTACCCACAAGAACTGACTGAAGTGTTCTGACCTTGTTAACATTACAGATGTGTCTCCTTGGAGATAATGACTCAAACTTTCTAAGCTATTCTTTCTGTATTTTTTTTCTTCTTTGTGGCTAATTGTTACTTAATTCAACCAAGACAGAAAGGGATGTAATTTTAAAGATTTCCTGCTTTTAATCAGGAATACTGCTTTCCTGTATTTAAAAAAAAATGCAAACACCATCTTGCCCCCTCTTCCCCCTCAAAAAATCCACCCCACTCCATGTTTTGAAAAGTGAACTTCACGCCTTTTTTAATGCTCTTCCTCTGTAAGGTCTTTGTCAGCGTCATAAGCTGTTTTGTGTTTCCTGAACTTCATTTAAACAGAGGGTTGTTTTTGTTCACATGACTTGAGGAACAGTTTTGATCACCCGGTAAGCTGTAGACCACCTGTGAAGAAAATAAAACATGATTTAAGTCAAAAAGATTTGTTACCATGCCAATCTTGTTATCCTTCCATGTGAGTGGAAGGGTCACAGTTGCTTTAAAAGTGTGTGACTGAAAGAGACCACCTGAGTTGGAAAGTAATTTCTTGTTCTTCCCAATCCTTCTCCTGCACTGCAGACTATTAACTAATAAAAGTTCAGTCAGAAGTTTTGGGGAAAGCCTCCATGAGAATGGATCATAAAAATAGGCAGTTTGCATTTCCAGCAGTCCCTCTAATGTACGTTTACTTTGGTGAAAGAATGAGCCTGGTTAGGTTTGGGTTTAGTGTTCTTCTCCCTTCTTTCAGAGAAGTGGGAGATCTTTCCACCTGCTGGAAAGGGAGTTTCTCACCTACAAGAGGCAGAAATCTTACTGCTCTCTGTGTTTCCTCCCACCCACTGAGTTCCCTGCATGTGCAGTGTGTATTTCCTTCTGATCTGAGATGCACATTGTCACCAGCACCATTTTACCAGTGTGGAGCTGCCAAAACTGATTGATTGTGAAGCAGGTTGGTCATCTTGGTTCACCTTAAAAAGAAACCTGACTCTGGAGAAGTCCTTTCTTATGACATCTCTTAAAATAAGCTCTTCCTTTGAGCTATTTGTGGCATTTGCATGCGTGCATCTCCTCAGAGCCTTGTGTGAAAAGGCTTTTAATGCCTCTCTTATTTTACCTACTTCTGTTAATTATGTTTTCTTTCTAACTTTTGGTTTTTTGAGACAGTATGCCAGCAAACCTGGGCAGCAATTTATGCTGTATGCTTGCCTAGATTGAATTAGGCTGGACTCCTTTCTTGTTGGTTTGAGTGACTTCTCTCTATTCCTGTATCTCTTTGCGTTTTATGTCAGAATCTCTTTCTACAAGTACAAACTGGAACTGGGGCTGCAATGTGAGAACAAAGACCACTTTAGTATTTTCCTTGGGACTTTCATAAAATAAAATACATAAAACATCTCCATTAAAATGTCTGGATTGATGAAGGGAAGGGGGGAAAAAAGCGCCTTTTCCTGCAGCAGTGGCTTGATTAATGGATTTATTGTTTGTACAGATTTTGTCAGGAAGCCATATGGCTTGAGGAAAACAAAGAGGAAGTGGCTGATGTTGGGAATCTGATTTAATAGGGGTCCCTAAGGACAGAATGTGGCTCTTATCCTTACTCCTTCCCACTCAGTTTGCAGAGTGGTCTGAGAAGAGCTTTAGGGTTTCAGCAGAGCTGCAGATAATGCTGCTCTGTTGCAGTAGAAGTGTCGGTCCCCGCTGCTGGATCAGCATCACGGCCACTCCGTTCTCAGGTTCAGAATCCACTGTTCTTCAGCTTTTGTACAAGGTGCCCTGGGGTAATTAACTAACAGCAGTAATCGAAATGTTTACTATTTGTGTATAGGCAGTTGATCAGTTTACAGTAGATGAAGACAACTTTTAGCATCTCAAAGTGGAGTTTTCATAGTTTAGGGTGAGATTATTATTTCTCTCTTCTCTATCTTCTCCTCCCTCCCCTTGCAAAATTCAAGCATCTGTGCCACTGGATTAACTAATTCACCATCTGTATCCTAAAACCAGTTTTTTTTTCCTAATCTAACATGTGTAAGTGGGGATTGGTAAGTAACTGGGGCTCAGGCACTGGTGATTTAACCTGATATGGTGGGTTAGATGAATGTTGTGCATTTTCTATGACTGTTTGACCCTAGTTAGGACTATGTGGTAAATAAACCTGAGTAGAGAACTTAAAGGAATGTTCTCTAATGGAACTGCAATCAAATACATTAAAGAGACTTAACATCATATCTTCCTTCTGTTAAATTACAGCTTCTCAGCTGAGAGACATAAACTCACCAGAAATTATTCTGTTCATTTCAGAGCTAGAGTAAAAGGCTCATGTGAATTGTTAGTAAATGTTAGTGGGTCTGCAGAGTGGAAAGCACAAAACATCACAAAAACATATTCTGGCAACCTGGGAATTTAATTAATATAGCTTTGTGAATGAAAGCTGCATATTCAGTCAGTCATGGTGGAAAAGATTTGATACGTGCCTGAGACTTTTGGAGCTCCTGAATGTCCTATTGTGGAGTTTCAGGCTATGAGAGAAGCAATTACTGCTATAGGGCTTTGATGTATTGTGTGCATAGTCTAGTGTTTTACAGACCTCCCTTCTTTCCAGATCTTTAAGAGGTTTTTGATGTTTTCTGAACTCTTATGATGTTCTTATGCTGGAGTTGATGCTTACTGCATCTTTCCATTGGAAAGCTATTAGGAGACAAACATTTTGTCTGGACAAAATTCAGTATCTGACAAGAGTGGTAGAATAGATGCTGAAATACCAGTGGAAAGTTTTTCTGATTTAGAGCTCTTTTTCCATGCTGCACTCTATAAAGTTCCCATGTAGAGTTACACATAATAGATACGTTCCTTTAAAATATTATTCAGAAAATAATACTAGTTGTGAAAACTTAAAAAAACCCACATGTCACATGTTCTCTTTGGCTGTGCCATAATATTAGGCAATGCCTGTCACAATGATGCTGTTAAACATTGTTGTAGTAAGCATGCCTTCCAAGCTGATTATTAGTCTTAAACAGCAGTTTGGGATTTGTTACCTTTTGCCCAGTTTGTTTGGCTGTTTGTGCGTGCATTGCTCGTGATTCACCGCTGCGAGGGAGTCAGGGTGTGCAGCTCCAGAGCACTTGGAGGGTTATACATCTGGAAGCGCTCCAGTCTGAGGATTATTTTCCTTAAAAAGAAAATTGGGAAAGAAGATTATTTCACAATCTCCTATATTTACAATTTACCAGTGGTAGATGCTCGTGACTACCTAATACAGTGCTTAGGGGGTTGGTTTTTTTTCTCCCAATGTTCTGGAAAGTTGTTGAAATGTTGTTTACCACACTTAGTTATTTATAGCAGGAACATGTCACACCAGGTATAAGAAGCAGCAAATTAAGAGCAGTATTCCACGTTTCTTTTGAACTAACTTTTCAAAAATGAGATGCTGCTTGTGTGTATCAGGCTGTTGTAGATCTGTAGGTGCTAGGTGAACACTGTGTTTTTCCAAAACATTAAAGGAAGGAGGGGGAATATAACTTCATCCTCAAGAAGGTTTTTTCACTAATGTATAACAATATTTCTCTTTTTTTCTCCTTCTAGGAACTGCCCTCATCAGCAGAGTGGACACTGATGCCTGGAGTAGCAGCTTGTGCATAAGCAGACATCTCTGTCTTCATCTGCAAGTAAGAATTTAGCACCAAAACCCTCCAAGAAAGAGTTTCCTTGCTCCCTTCTGAAGGTACTTGCACATAAAGCATTCTGAAAACCCTATAAAGTTTAAAGAGTCACAGAATGGTCTGGGTTGGAGGGAACCTTAAAGATCATCTCCTTCCACCCCCCTGCCATGGGCAGGGACATCTTCCACTAGACCAGGTTGCTCAGAGCCCTATCCAACCTGGCCCTGAACACTTCCAGGGATGGGGCAACTTCATAAGTTCATCACTCCTCCTTTCTTCCTGAGATGAGAAATCCGAGCAAAATCCCAGTTCCCCTGCTCTGTGCAACATTTTCTCTGAACAGTTGTGTTCTGGGCAGACCTGTCCTGGCCCTGCTGAGTTGCTGTCACCTGTGATGGTGTCATCTCCATGGATATGCACCTTCCTGCTGTATAAGAGAGAGGCCCACAGCTAACCTGTCACTGGGGAGTGTGGAATGAGAGAAGGCTTTTGTCCTTGGCTCCTCTGCTTGTCAGGTGATTCTGGGCAGCAGATCTTCACTTGAGAAAGAATTTCTTTACTGAAAGGCTTGTCAAGCATTGGAATGGGCTGCCCAGGGAGGAGGGGGAACACAATCCTTGGAGGTGTTCAAGAAACAACTAGTGCTTCTTCTTTGGTTTGGGTGACAAGGTGATGTTTGATCAAAGGTTGGACTCTGTGATATTGAAGATCTTCTCCAACCTTAATGATTCTATGATTTGCTGTAAGGAGTTTTCCCCGGCTTGGCCACTGAGACATTGCCAAAAATCAAAAAAACATTGTCATGAAAAGTAAACAGTAGCAGGTGGTGTTTTTCCTGACAACATGATGCATCCTCAATACAGGAAAAATATCAGAACTTAGATTAAAATATATACTTTCAGATTATGCATTTGTTTATTGTTCATATTGGTTTGATTTTTTTGTGTCCCCTGTTTTATGATGTAGATGAGGCTGATGAAGCAAGTGAGAAAAACTGAGAATGCAGTTTCTTCTCTAGCTTGTCACCATTTGCAGGCCTTGTTTAAAGCTGATTTGCCTGTTGCGCACACATCAGCTTCTCAGTGATAGACTTCCATAGCAGTCACACCACCTTTTCCATTTCTGTGTGTATATTGCCATTTTACAGCTCCTTCTATTGCAAACGCAGTGTTTATAGCAGTATTGTTGATAACTGAAGCAGCTGAGGGACCAACAGAGCTAAATAAATTAAAATGCTTTGTTCATCTGCCACAATGACAGCTTGTCTCATGCTCTGTGTATCAGAGGCACAGATAAGGATAAAGGTGCAACAGCTTTATCTCACTACAGGAAAAGCTGAAGCAAAGCAGCATTGGATGGATACTTCCATTATCCTTAATATAGTGTATATGCAATGAAATGAAATAGTAGAAATATCAATGCACATATATAAAATTATATAAAATGCACTCCCTGTGTTGAAGAGGAGCTTTGCTGAAGGGTGGTACATGTGTGTGAATGCATCTGTCTATATGTACAGCACTCAGAATGCTGTGTTGGCTAGAGTCTGGCTTCAGACTTAAGTTGCTTCATATTTGAGAGGTGTTTGGGTTATTCATTAAAGCACTTTCAGCCCCACATTCCAGGCACCTTATGTGTCTCTTTAATCCACATCAGTGGATTGTTTTTAAAGCAAACATTTCCAGAGCTTTAATTGCTCCCTTCAGCCAGCAACCTCACCTTGCTAAAGGGGTGTGATGGTTTGTGTGCGGGGTGGCACCAGCCATGGGACAGTCCTGCTGGCTGAACCAGCACACAGAATTTAGACACACACCAGTCTCTTATTTTTCCCAGGTGACACTTAGCCAGAGCACTTATACATATGTATGTTAACCTGGAACTCCAGGAAGCTTGGAATGTAGTGGTGTCGAGCCAGGTTTTCTTCTGCCAAGTTAAAATATTTAAGGATTTGTTGTTGATTCTATTTTGAATAAATTCCTTTCAGTGGAGCGAGTTTGTGGCCGGCTGCCAGGTGACTGCAGTGTCACTCCTTTATTTGTCACTTTGAAACAAGTCGTGTGAGTTACTGTCTCTGAATGATTTTATTGTATGAGAGCAGAAGGTATTTGCCTGCTGGAAATTCATCAGGATGGTACCCATCCTCACACAGGGAGAGTTACTTATTTACCTTTGCTTGTTTTGAATAAACCAGTTTGGTTTTTTGCCTTAAGCACCACTAATGTAATTTGTTGTTGTTACGTGACTTTATTTTGCTGTCTGTTTTGGGGCACAAGACAGGGTCAGTTTGTAGTATGTGTTTTATTAAAACTTTTTTCTTCCCCAGCTGAAATCAGAGTAATAATAGATTTTTGTACTTTGAAGGAAAAAAAATCAATTCACTTTTATTCAGTGTTAATCAATAAATAAAATAATGAAGAAAAGGAGCAGAACTTACTCTGGCAGCACAAGTAGACATCCAATTAGAGGAGTAACTGGGAAATAAGTTCTCTTTCAATACTTAAACTTCAAATGTGAAAAGTGGACAAAAATGGACGTAACTTTGAAGTTCAGAGTAGGTGTAATGATGCTTTAAATTGAATAAATTCACACAAAGTCTTAAATACAGTTGACAAAAACATTGTTTTGAGACCCACTTCAGAAGCTTTCACTCGCAGAAGGCTACTTCATGTTTTTCTGCATAGTGATACTGCATTTTCTGGGATGTTTGATAAACAATAAAACCAGAGTTTGTTGGTTTGTGAGCACTGAGACTTAATTTGTATCCTCCAGCTGTTTTGTGGCCTGTGTTTGTCATAATTGAGATATCTTTGACCTCCCTGAGCTGGGCAGATACTTGTACTGGATGGGCTAAAAAACCTGTGTGCTCCCTTCCAGAACCATGGAAGCAGAGTGCAATTCCTTTTTCATCCGAGTGCCCCAGGTCACAAATCAGAAAATTCATTGATCTCCCGATTTTCTGCCCTTCACCTTTGATTGGTATCCCCTGGAAGGCATTAATAGGTAGAAGAAGTTCCTGGATGCTCTCTGAGAGGATCTGTGGCTCAGGGAGAGTTTTGCTCTGACCTGCTGGCGAGTTCTGGTTGAGGTGAGGAATAATCCCAAGGGAAAAGTGCTGCCTCTCAGGTTCTCATTGCTTCTCCGGCCTGTCTCACCTTTCTCCTGCTGCCTGGGCACTGAGTCACTACAGGAAAAAAAACAAGATTTCTTTGACAGTGGTATTGCTAGGATCTTTGGAGTTTTGCTGCATTCTTTGCATTACAAGAGATACTTTTCATCTCTTGTCTCTCTTCCCCACTCCAGAGCTGCACACTGCACAAAGTGCCTCTTGTTCCCTTGCTGTCTGTGTTGCATTTGTTCAGACTGGTGGGGTAGCAGAACTGAAATTGAAGATACCATGGCACGTGCATCCATTTCTTTCCTCTTCCTCACTTGGTTGCATTTTTATTACGTGCAGCTTCTTGCTTTCTCATTTAAGGCTTCTTCTCCTTTACTTTATAGTCCTGTGTAAATCTGTCCTTACAGAAAGCTTTTATCTTATATCCACATCTGAATCGTTTCTTTGCATTTGGAGCAGCAGTACTTCAAGGATTTGAAATGCATTTCAAGTTGAATACTTGGAAAGTGTTTCTGAAGAAATACAGTGGTCTGATAGTTGGGAAAAAAATATTTCTTCCAGTGGTTTTTCAGAGTTGGGATTCATCTTGTGCTTGCCAGCTGAGGGCAAACTGAAAATGGAATGTAAGTGGAGACAGGATGTCTGGAAAGGACAGAAGTATTGATAATAAATGGCAGGGGGGATGGCGTGTGGAAATGCCACTTACATGAAGAGACAGTAGTCCCTGGCTTTTCTGCTTCAAAAATATTTGGTTCTTGAGATGTGGGTTGCTGCATCCAAGCCCTGGGTGTTGCAGGCAAACCATTTCCTCCTTTTTTTTTCATTAATTTATCAAGCTTTGGCAAGGTTTGCATCCTCTCATTTGCTGTAGAACAGTGGAAAAAGCAGAGTTATGCAATTCCTGTGGACTCTAAAGTTAAAATGACTTAGTTTGGGTTGTATTAATTTATCAATCACTAGGGAATTCTGCAATATTCTAATCTTCATAGTAGCAAAATGTGGAAAACCTCACCTCATGGGTCTTTAATGATTCACTGTCATTAAACATTTGAGAGGAAAAATGGGCTTATTACCCAACTGAAAAGTTTTCCCACTTTATTTACTGCTGTGTAAACACCAAACTGTAGTTTTTCCTAGTCTGCAACTGCAAAGATAGTATTGTTTTTTGCACTAATTGCAATGCACATTAGTCATTTCTCTCTCTGGCAGGAAAGAAACTCAGCTTTTTGGAGGCATGTCATTTTGATACAATCTCTTCTCTTTGTTCTATGTAGGTTTGGCAGTTCTGCAGACTGCTTCCTACAAAGGATAGTTGCACAACGTTTAAAAATGAGAATTTCTGCTTTAAAGAAATAAAGGTTTACATTTTGAACTGTAGTTGTTAAGGGAACATGCTTTAGTATTTGATATCTTGGAGTGAGGAAGAAAAAACAGCAGCTAAACGAATTCAAATGTATCTCCTTTGTCAAATAGCAAAAATCTTAAAAATACCTGCAAGTTAATATTCAGGTCATTCATAACTAAATAGGAGGAGAAATGCAAATGCCTGGCTTATCTCACACTGTAAGCCTGGCTTTTTACTTTTATAAATAAGAATTTTATAAAGAGTAATTTAGGATTTCTTTCATAGAACCTTTCTGAGGTCTGAGGTGACTCATGTAGTTGGATTTTAATTTAAATGTTATGTTTTGGATGTTTTTATGACTTAAAGCATATAATGAATGCTTTAAAAATTGCACAGTTTTAGGTGTTTATTTATGTACTATCTTATGATTAGCACAAACCTTCTCTGGGCTTTTCCCCTTGAGTTCTTTCCAGGATTTAGATTGCTTGCTAGGTAATTGTGCTTAATAAGCCATTTTGGCCTCCTGATGTTACCTGGTATTTTACACTTCCATAGCTGCATATCGATAAAGATTAGAAATCCCAGCAACCACTTTTTATTTAAAACAAAATTAGCCAGGCTCTTTTTGTTAAGCTCCCTCACACAGTTCTAAATCCTAAACCCTGTCTATTAACTTATTCAGTGCTGCCAGTGGCTCTCCAGGCTGCACAGCTTCTCTGTTTCTGCAGAGAAACAGAATCCACAGATACTGGGGTGTTTTTCAGTAAGAAAGACCAGGGGAAACTAAAAATGTCCTCATCAGATCTCTTGTTTTTGGTTTTTTGGTTGTTTTGGTTTTTCTTTTTTTGTTTTCTGCTTCCAAAGAGAAATGCAGGCTGGACTTTGTTCTTCGTAAGCAGTGTGATGATAACCCAGAGAGTTCATCACGGCAATTCACACAGCAGTGCTGAGATGCTGTTTTGTTTAACTTTGGCTCTAAGTCAGAAAGGCTTCACAATTTCTTCATGGAAACAGTGGTCAGGCATTGGAAGAGGCTGCCCAGGGAGGTGGTGGAGTTACCATCTCTGGAGATCTTTAAGACTGGATGTGGCACCTAGTTGACAAGGTGGTGATTGGTCAAAGGTTGGACTCAATGATCTTGGAGATCTTTTTCAATGTTAATAATTCTGTGTTCTTCATTACCAGTGTCTGGCATCCCAGGCATCTCATAAGTTCAGAAAAAATGGTGAAGATCCACCATGATAGGAGGATGATATCTGGGTGCTTTGCAGGAGCTCTTTAAAGCAGAACTGTGCTTGTCTTGGCCTCTCTGAAAGGCAACAGAACCCTCAAAGAGAAGGTGCACCCTGCCCAAGGTGTGGAGGTGAATAGAGTAAGCTCAATCAGCCCAAAAAGCAGTAGGGTCTCACATCCATTGTGTTTTGGTAGGTGCTCTGCAGAAGTGGGTTATAGGACAGCATGAAGGAGGATGAAGAGATTTAAACTTGGTGGAGTTGCACTTCCATGTGCGTGTCTGAGGTGACTCTGCGAGTGACCTATAAAGAGTTCACTGGGTAAACTGAGCAAGAAGTGAATAAGAAGGGCAGAGATCAGTGTGGAAGGACTCCCTGAGTGAAAATAAGTGGATCAAGTGCAGAAGGCTGCTTTGCCCTGCCTGCATTTGGCAAGTCTGATGACTCCAGAAATCTGTCCTGACATCATCATGCTTGGCAAATAGACAGGATGGGGTTGCTGAGGGTGCAGTGAGGAGGAAGATGGAGCCATTAGGAGGTGAGATGAAATCTTGTGACTGCATGGCCAGCAGTGAAAGGCTCCATCTCAGAAAGTGCAATATGTAGACACTGTCTGAAAATACGGAGGGAAATCAATACGTGGGAAGTTGTGCTGGTTTAAAAATTGTTGCCACGGACAAAGAAGGCAGGAGCAGGAAAATGAAAACTTTACCCCCTCTTGCCATATTAAATTTGACCTAACATCTATTTTCCACTGGCATTGCTGGCTGTGACTTCTGTTAATTGCTGTCAGTTTTTTGGCAGAGAATCATGTTTTTCCTGAAGAGCTCTTTGCTGGGTCTTTCCATGAATGTCATTTGTGATCTTCATAAGACTTCTAAGGGGAAGTGTGTTTAGTATGATGTTCATATCTGCACTTCTTGCTCCTCCCAGTGAGTTTTGGAGTTCAGGTGAGTTTCAGCAAAACTTCCAGGGAATTAGTGGTTTAGAAAGTTACGAAGTTTGTAACAGTTTCCCTAAAATTATCAGCTGAATAGAGAACTTAGGCATCCTCACCTCCTGAAGTGGAAGTTGGTTCCCCATCTATACTGTGCAGTGTGGCCAGTTGGCCAAAGTCGTGTAGGGTTATCTTGGAGCTGCCTGTGGCACTGCCACAGAACTATGGGAATTCAGACTGAAAACTATGGGAATTTCCAATTGGAAGAGAGGGAAATTAGGTGAGATATATGGCAGAAATTGCTCCGGGTGAGGCCCTGGCACAGGTTGCCCAGAGAAGCTGTAGCTGCCCTGGAAGTGTCCAGGGCCAGGTTGGATGGGGCTCTGGGCAACCTGGGATAGTGGAAGGTGTCCCTGCCCATGGCAGGCAGATGGGAATGAGATGAACTTTTTCCAGCCCAACCCGTTCCATCAGTCCATGAATTAAGTAATGCACTTTTGAGTATTTCAGCCCATAAGATATTGCTGTGTTAGGATTACCTCAGATTTTGCTCTAATAAAATTAGCCAAGCTCACAATTGTCAAGAGAGGAGAAATACTTAAGTGATCCAGCTGAGTCCTATAAATAGAGAACAGAAGAAGCAAAGAAGTTCTTTTGTGCCTGGGGAAATATGGAAGTAAGCACAGCCAAGTGTAAATTTTAGAAAGTGATGGGTTCCCCCCACTCATTTATTTTGCTTAACTGTTTAAAGGCTCCTCGTAGTAACAAGTTCTGTTCTGTCTTGCAGACTTTTCTAGGTTGCCAGGAGAGCAACTTGAAATTTTTTAGGTAATGTTTAATGAATAATGTAGCTGCTCACTGAATAAAGCTTTGAGATTATAATTTTTTGGAACAGTTATGTTGATTAAGTTGAAAGTGCCTCACCTTGTTTCTGTTTCAGAAATTGCACTTCATTACAGTGAGATTTTGGTAGTTGTGTCATGCCCTTGGCTTTAAACCATTTGCTTAACTGATTTTTAAAACTTCTGTTAATTCAAATTTAAGTAGATTTCAGTTTTAGGATGCATTTTATTTCCTGCATCCTTCAGTGCAAACTTGGAAGGGGGGGAATGGGCTCATATGTATGCAAGGTTCACCACAATATAGAGGAAGAAGGTGGTGTGTGTTGGTCCATATCTTGAAATGTAGGAAGTAAAACAAATTTCTTGTATTTTTTTTTTTTTCTGAAATTTGGCCTCAGCTCACGTTTGAGGTGCAAGGAACACCTCTCTGACAGCTGAGACTCAGGGTGGCTGTAGTCAGATGACAAAGCAAATGCTGCACTGGGCTTGACTGAAGTATAAAGAACAGATTCAGCCCTACAAAACCAAGAGTTAATGCAGGTCTTGCCAGAAGGGAGCAGATGAGCTCATTGCCTCATTAGTGTAAATATTGGCAATTACACACGAATGTCTTCAGTCCCTCAGCTGGGTGTGAGTGTTTGTGGACAAGCTGTGAGGGGAGAGGGGAAGAGTTGAATGGGTGGAGCTGTGTCTTCCTTGGAACCAGTTTGGAGAATGACCTCTTTTGTCTCCTTTGAAGTTAGGGCATCTAGAGGTCTAAGGCAACTTTAAAGTAAGGTGTGTGTATTGTAGCTTTTGTATAAATATTTCCCCTGCAATGAACCAGCTTGTTTATTTCTCTGCTCTTTGTTTTCTTTCACTCCCACACACTACTTAGACCATATTAGAGATGTATAGATGTGACTTCCACCTAATGCTGCTGTTTATTAATAAAGTGGTGTGCAATAAAGCTGTTTTCTCAAATGCACTATATATTTGCTACTAATGAGGAACAAATACTTACACGGTTTTGGGAAGCATTACAGTGCAGTAAATGTCTGCCTGTTGACTGAGATGATGAATCAGGAGATGTTTATTTAATGCACGTGTCTTTTTTTGAGCTGTTTGTCGCAGCATTTATATGCAGTGCAGGCTCCTTGGCTAACGTATCTGGAAAAGGATATTCCTCTGCCACAGAATAAATCTGTCCCAGCTGCTGTCTGAACCTCTGCTCTGCTGCCACCAGCTATCCTAACTGGAGCCAGGCCAGAACAGGGACACCAAGGGCATCAGAGGGATGGAGCAGCTCTGCTGGGAGGAAAGGCTGAGGGAATTGGGATTGTTCAGCCCGGAGAGGAGAAGGCTTTGGGGTGACCTCATGGTGGCCTTGCAGTGCCTGAAGGGAGCCCACAGGAAAGATGCAGAGAGACTCTTGACAGGGGCCTGGAGTGCCAGGACAAGGGGCAATGGCTTCACACTGACAGAGAGCAGGATTAGATTGGCTTTGAGGAAGAAATTGTTCCCTGTGAGGCTGTGGGTGCCCAGAGCAGCTGTGGCTGCCTCGTCCCTGGCAGTGTCCAAGGCCAGGCTGGATGGGGCTCAGAGCACCTGGGATAGTGGAAGGTGTCCCTGCCCATGGCAGGGGTTGGAACTGGATCAGCTTTAAGGTCCCTTCCAACCCACATGATTGTGCAATTCTGTGATCCAGCCCTTCCTAGAACAGTGCTTGCCAGTGAGGCTGTCGAGGATGAATCCACTCAATCCTGCCTCTCTAGGATTGTGATGTTTCATACTGACAATTTTTTTTTTTAATAGCTAAACGAGGGAGTGAGGAAAAGGAGTGCTTCATGTAAAATGAAGGTGATACTTCAGTCCTAATCCTGAAACAGATTCATGTTTGGGATTTAGTGAGTAAGCCTGCTTGAATTGAATTCACACTTGTATCACAGTAAATCCTGTCTCAAGAGCTGAAGGAATTGCTGTATCAGATATTGTTTTCATTTGCTGGTACATATCTTAAATATAATGCTTTTAAGTTTTAAATTTTTAAATTTCTGCTTTAGAAACTCTGACTGAAATCTAATAGAAGCAAGGATCCTTGAAACTGTGACTTGAGTGCTGTCACCATTTCCAAAACACCTTTGGGTTTTTGTACCACAAGTCCATGTGGAGTTCAGATGCTTTTTATTTCTAATCTTACTGAGAGTATTAATTTCAGAGTTGTCGTTTCTGTTGAATTAAATCAATTTCAAGAGTGTGAAAGTTACTGTTAAAAATGCAAGGTTATGCTCTCAGCAGTGACCAAACACAAAAGAACTTTAGTAAGCCATCTGTTTCCTTGGCTCACCTGCTGGCTTGTTTCCTTTCCAATATTTTATGGGGATTTGAAAGTATTTTGCAGCACAGTTGGGTTAAGCCTGGTAGCTCCAAAGATACAAAGTGTTACAGACTGTGATAACAGTGTTGTCACTCCAGCCATCAATCTGTGTTTGTGACACCTGGTTGGAACTCACTTTTCTATGAAGGCCATGAGAGCTTTAGACACAGTTCATAATCGTGGAGGTTTGTAGCTATGTCATCACTTGTATCCTGAGCTGGATGAATGTTTTGTGCTGTGCTGCAGTTAAATCTTTACTGTGTGATGTCTCTGATTTCTTCAGATTGTCACATGTGATTTAGATTAAAACACTGTGTAGGAAGATGTCCTAAAGGCTTAACATACTTGCTGAAGTCAGAGATCAGTCTTAGAATTAAAATACTGAAGACAAAAATAAGATTTTCAAGGTGGAAGAATTAGTTCAGGTAATAACTGAATAGTTGCCATTAACAAAGTGTATCTTTGCAAGAGCTGACAAGACGTGTGGCTGATTGCTTTACCTCTTCCTATTACTCCTCCACCCTCAAAAGAAAACAAGTTAATTTCCTTCTAGCTAATTCTCACCAATACAAAGAGAAGAGACAATTTGTTTTTCTCTATGCTGTAAAGATTGCAGCTCAAGGAGAGATTGTAGCTCAGGGAGGTCGGGAATGTTCTGTAATTAGGCAAAATACCAGTTGTAGCATATGTGCTTCAGAACAATGTTTCTTTCCCTCATTTTTTCCCACCAAATTGTTAGCTGTATTGCAGCAAGAGAAATTGCAGTGCAAGCAGCAGTTCCTGTCCTAGGCAGCTGAGGGTTCCTGGATGGAAGTCAACTGGTAATTTGTCTGGGAAACTGTGACTTGGGGAATTTTGGGTTATCCAGAGGCATGATTTTGTGCAGCCTTGGCTGCCAGAAACAACTGCCTGCACATCAATGCTGGTACAAACTCCTGTGTTGGTGCTGTGCTGTCCTCTCACAGGTGAGGGTGTGTGTGTGTTTACATATCACTTGTGGCATCAGCATTTTGGCCTGTTTGACACAGATGTCAGACTATCTTTTGGCCAGCAAAATTCCTTGCTCTTAAACTCTCTCTCAAGCTCGTTCTCAACACTGTCATCTTCATGGTTGTGGGACCTTTGGTTTATTTGTTTCAAGCAGTGCTTATTATCTCAGAGCATTCTTCTGGAATAGCAAAAGACTAACCTCTACGAGGGTTAGTCCCACAAAAAACCCACTGGATGCTACCTCTGAGTAAACACTCTTCAAAAAAAGTCATGGGCTGGTTTCAAACCCAAAACCTGTTTCTTTTGAATAAAAGTTTTGCCTACAGAAGACTTTCACTTGATATTTTTGACTTGAGCCTGGTATGAAATATTTTTGCCTATTTACTGACGGGAGGCTGCATATCTTGTAGGATATTTCTTCTTCATCAGTCTAGGGGAGGAGGCTTTTTGGTAAATACCAGGGAGCTTATTTCCAATAGCCACTTCTGTATTTGCAGTTAACTTCATCTGGAGCATATTACTTGGCTCTGTACCAGGATTCTTCTGGTGGGGAAGACCTTCCAAATGCATCCCTGTTCATGCTCTTCTGGATGGTTTATAAACTCTTTCCGGGTAGCTGGACTGGCTTCTTTGTGCTCATTTGTTTGGTATTTTCCAATCAAGCCTTACTAGCACTGACTAATTATTCTTATTAATGGCTTACAGTATGGGTGGAACAAGCTGCCTGTTTGTCCAGGGCCCTACCTGGTGTCATAATAGGGAAAAACAAGGAGCACATCTTGGCCATAGTGCACAGGGAATGGAAAATAAAGGGTAAATGCCAAACTCCAAATGATGTTTGGTTATTGCTAATTACAAATGAAAGCACCCTGACTTTCAAATGCACTGAACAACATGCTGGTGACTTGCTGGGGCTACAGAAAGTCACTGAAATGGTTGGTCAGAATTCTGCTGCAGCAGGGTTTTAGCCTTGATTTGAGGTGCATGATGCTTCCAGGCAGTGTGAACCTTCAAAAAAGTAGAAATGAGGTATCTTGATTTTAGCTCTTGGGTTTCCTTGTGACTTACTGCTTATGGCAAGCTGTCTTGCAAATATCTGCTTAGAATATTGTTTCTTCTTAAATGATAGAAAAATCCTTTGCACTTAGTCTGATCTGCTGGTCTTTTGTGAAGCTTCAGCCTTTTCTATATTTTTAAACAAGCTGTGGAGAGGTAGCTGAATAGTAGCCCACATATATGTTGTATGTATATTTGTGTGTATATAGGTACATATATATATACATGCTGGCTTTTCTTTATGCTTAAAAACTGAACAAATATCTGAAAGACGAAGATACCATCAGCCAATTAGGATAAAAGGGGAATTTAGGGAAAATGCTTAATGCATGGTAAACAAGGTAATTGAGGAGGCTTGAGGCAAGGTGATGGAGAAGTGGGGGAAGGAAGCAGCTGTGGAATGCCAGATTTCCAGTGCTTGGTTCCAAGCAGAACTATGTGTGGCTGTGGAGCTGATGGTTGACATACTGGGGAAAAGCTGTGATCACAGGCATGTTTTGGCTTGTGTGCCTCTCAGTAAATTAGTTTTGCATTCCTATTCCCAGTCATTGCTGAAATAAATTATGCATAAGGTGAACTGGTTTTGAACTTATGGGATTGAGAAACCTGAAGTGAGATTTCCCCCCCCAGTCCTTCCATTGGCTTCAGAAATAAATCTGCACAGTACTAGAGGTAAGGCTTATTTTGTTTCCTCTAGCATAAAAGCCCAATGTGAATTCTGGGCACAGATTTCAGGTTGAAAAAGATATTTGGGGCTGTCAGATGACCCTCAGTGGGGAGGCAAATCAGCTTTTACTGCTACGAAAGTTAACTAACAGCAAAGAAAGAACTGAATACCTATGGAGGAAAACCAAAGGCTAATAAAAAGGTGCTACAGAGTTATATTTGGGAAGCAGAGATAAGCACGTGGCCAGAAAACCTTCTGGTTTGCAGACCTCTCTGTGAACTTCTACTGCACAATCCTAGAAACCAAATCAATCCTAGATCTATTTTTTTAAACTTACTACAGATGAGTAGTAGTTTTTGCTTAAAAACTCTGAGACACAGTGATTTCAGCACAGAGATCTTACATTTCTGGTGTGAGTGTATGTTCTTAGTGGCAGGTCCCCAAAGGAATCCTGTGAACACTTGTGGGGCACATGGAATCCCAGAACCCATGGAGGAAAAGACCTCTGAGATCATTGAGTCCAACCTATGATTGATCCTCACCTTGTCAACTAAACCAGAGCACTGAGTGTGCAGTGGTTCCTTGAACACCTCCAGGGATGGGGACTCCACCTGGACAGCCCTTTTATTAACACGCTGCTTTAATTCAGCCCTGCCTCTTGGTCTGAGGGATGCACGTACCATGAATTCTTCCTCTTATTTAGTCTATTTAAAACTATTTGTCCTGTACAAAATGAATGGGAATGTTTCTCCTGAGCTTGAACTGATTCAAAGGCACTTGGTTCAGATCATTTGCAGCTTTGGTGAATGCTTTCTTCAAACTTGGAAATGTCAGCAAATATTTCCTTATTATATGATGCTTCTCTTTAGCCTTTGCTTTTTTTAAAGGTGGACTGTAGGAAAACAAATGACCAAGCCTGATCTGCACTGAGCACAAGACTGTGCATTGTGTGCTGACTGGGGGAAAAAACGCATTTGCTGGCTTGCTAAATTCAGATAATACTTTGGATGTTGACAGACAGAAAAACAATTAGAACTGTCGGATGCTTTGCTGACGTGTGCGTTGTCACATGGAGAGATGGCTCGGTCGGTGCCAGGAAATCTGAACTGTTCAACCCTCAGCAAGTTATTAAGTTAATTAATAAAGTTCCTTACAGCTGGGCTTGGAATGTGAGGTCTGTTTATTTGTGAAGACAATTGGTCCAAGAATAAATAGCAGAGGTCACTGATGAGGCCTGTGAGGTGTTTTCTTCAGGCACTGCTGTGTTACAGGCTGGTAAAAGATTTTCTTCTGCTGAGTTTATTGGTACATTAAAATGGTGTTAACCTGACTGAAGTGTTTCTGTGTTTGTACATGGTTAATGATTGTGGAGATAGAAGTTTTCTTTGAATTACGTAGCTTTATGTGGGAAAATGTTTATCAAAACCTCATTGGGTTTTCAGGTGCTTGTTCATGTCTCAAAAGACTATTTCTGTATACGCTGATATTCCTAAAATTGATCACTTTTCTATTGAGTGTGCAAATCTATTTGAGATCTGGTTTTACTTAAAAATTTTACCTGTACTTCTGAACCGGTAGGTTTGGGCAGGGATTTTGGGGGTGTTTGCTGGCCTGACTTTACTGCTCGGTGCTTTTCTGCTAAAGCTCGTCCCGTTGATGTGGCGGGACCCCTGTGGCTCACCCCAGGTTCTCAGGGTGTTGCTGCCCCAGCCTGACCGGTGAAGATCTTCCAGGTCATCATGTGTCAGTGTTTGTCTTCTGCTGGGTGAACTGTCCTGTTGTAGATGGGAAGTCACTTTTCCCCTCTAGCTTGGGGGCTGCAGTGGTGCATCTTTTAGGTGCAGGAAGAGATGTTCACATCCCCAGGAGAGAGCAGCTCTGGTTAGACTGTAAATCTGAACAGCACTAAGTATTTGTGTAGCGTTCCCTGCACCATTTCTGCCTCCACACGGCGCAGTTCTGTTCAATCCATCCGCATCGTCAGATTCCATGTTTCTCGTGTAACCCCACCCTGCCTGTCTTCACTAATCTCCCCTAAATAATTTTCAGATTTCTTTTACTCCATGCCTGTGTTATCCATTTCCTTGGTACTTAATTCTTCAAAAATATTGTCTCTAGTTTTATCACTTTATCCATATGGGATTACTTAAGTACATGAGCTTCTTTCATTGTGTTATCACTGTTTATTTTCCCTCTATCTGCTTAAGCAGCCCAGCTGTCTCATTAGGTTTTCTTGATTTGATTTTGGTTTTTTGTTGTTGGTTGCTTTGTAGGTGGTTTTTGGGTGTTTGCTTTCTTGTTAGTTTCTGGGGTTTTTTAAGACTTAATCATCATTACTGGTGGTTTGGTTTTTGTTTCAGTTTTGAGAGAACGTTCTGTCTTTTGAAGACAACAATTTTTGTTGGGTTTACTACAAAATTTTTTTTGCTTAGTATCATTGCAGTGCCTATGGAAAAGCCTAGAAAAAGACATTATAATATCTGGTTCCTCACAGAACCAGCACAGTGCTGGTAGGGGTTAAACCACTTCTGCAACACTTTCCTCAATGCATCCCCTTGTTTTAGAGGGAGAGAGAAGCAATGTGTCTGCTCACTTTGCTTTCTGGGTCCTGGTACAAAATGCATGGGTTTGCTGGGAATAGAAACCTTCAGCTGCTCCTGGCAGGGAGACAGAAATTGGACTCTCATGGATAGCTGTAATTAAAAATGTTTCCCCCTTGTTTTTCTACAGCTCCACCTGATAGAAATTATTGAACAAACACTGAAAACATCCTTACTAGTCCCTGGAAACATTCAGGCAGCATATAAAGGAACAGGGGCACCTGTTACTGGAAACTGTTATGAGTTTATTCTGGAGTTGTTTATTTAGTGCTATTTCTCTGGGTGCTCTTTTTGTAACAACTCGTAAAATTTTAGGAAATATACTATAATGAAACTTTGGGTAGGTCTGCCGAAGAAGTAGAAATTGTTAAAGCATGGGATGCCAGAGTGGAATCATAGAATTACTGAGGTCGGACACTAAATCCAACCTGTGCCCAATGGCCGCCTTGTCACCCAGCCTAGAAGACTGAGTGTAATGTCCAGTGCTTGCCTGGACACCTCCAGGGATGGGGACTCCAAACCTCCCTGGGCAGCCCCTTGCAGTGCTTGACAAACCTTTCATGATGAAATTCCTCCAGATCCCCAACCTGAGCCGCCTCTGGCACAGCTTGAGGCTGTTCCCTGGGAGCAGAGCCCAACTTGCCCCTGGCTCTCCCCTCCTGTCAGGGAGTTGTGCAGAGCCAGAAGGTTCCCCCTGAGCCTCCTTTTCTCCAGGCTGAGCTCCTTTCCCAGCTCCCTCAGCTGCTCCTCATCAGACTTGTGCTCCAGCCCCTTCCCCAGCTCTGTTCCCTTCCCTCAACACTCTCCAGCCCCTCCATGTCCTTCCTGAAGTGAGAAGCCCAGAACTGGACAGAGCTCTTGGGGTGAGGCCTCACCAGTGCCCACGACAGGGGGACAGTCACTGCCCTGGTCCTGCGGCCACTCCCCTGCTGAGCCAGGCCAGGAGCCCTTGGCCTTCTTGCCCACCTGGGCACAGCTGGCTCATGTTCAGCTGCTGCTGACCAGCATCTCCTGTCCTTTCCTGCTGGGCACTTTCCAGCCACTCTGCCCCCAAGATGTGTGGGTGAGTGGTTCCTGTTGATGGTTTTAAAGAAAAGAGGCTGTGTTTGCTCTCCTACCTGATAGATGTCAAGGTGAAATTGTTAACTTTTCAAATTGGTGAGTCCTTGCTCTAAACATCAGGATTTTTCTCTCTTCCAGCTGCTGTGGGAAGTCAGCTGTGTTGTCTCTGGTGCAGCTGCAAGAATGACTTGACTGATTTGCATTCATGGCTCTTGGATGATCTGGTGAACCATGGAGCTCAAAGTATGGGTGGATGGAGTGCAGAGAATCGTGTGTGGGGTCACCGAAGTCACAACATGCCAGGAAGTTGTAATAGCCCTTGCTCAGGCTATTGGTGAGTACTGCCAGGTGGGAGGTGGGGTGAAGCTTTTTTTGTGAAGCTAAACCCAGGGGAGGTGGGGCAGCACTGGGTACCAGCAGAGCAGAAAATGTAGTGCATAGTGGGATAATAATCTTGGAGTGTAAATTTGTGGCCTTGGATTTTGCACCTGCCCGAGAGAGACTGAAAAGACAGAAAAGAAACATTTTGAAATCTATAACCTTTCCTTCAGAAGAAATTTATTCTCTAAGTAATAATAAATATGCTGCCATTGGTTGTTGTAAATAGAGCCTGGACTAAGGAAGGTGCAAAACTGTCAATATTCTGAGTACCAAAGAAAATAGAAAAGCAGTGCAATATAATTGGTTGGCTAATGATGTTCACTGAAATTACACCCACTGTAAGTATCTTTAGCTATATTGGGAATAGTATAGATCAATGAAATAGATCCTTCAGGGTCTCCTCTGACTCCTGCTTGTCACATAACTCACTGCTCATGAAAAGGTAACTTGGAAGTCTCTACACTGTTAGCCCTTTGCTGAACAGTTTAGAAGAGAAAAATAAAATCTTTCAGGCTCCACCAAGGGAAATCTTGTCAGATATTCCTCAGTGATTAAAGGCATCCTGAATAAGCCTCAGCCTCATCCTGTCTGTATTTCCTATGCTGATACTTATTCTTTGCTAAAATGCTATAATTTGCTTTATATACTGTTTAAATTTAGTCATTAAAACCTGTGTTTTACCTAAAAATTAATAGTTTAAAGGTGAGTGTCTGCATTTCTCAATATGCCAGCTGTTTTGCAAGATTGTATTAGCAGCAGGACTCAATTTGAAAATAATAATTTTCTAATAAGAAGTAAGTTAGGCCTATGAATGTTAACAAGGTATTCTCTCTGTAAGCACAAAGTCAATTTGTCTGAAATTGATGTTTATTTATTTAAATGTTAAAATTCTAAACATAATTTCCATCTGCTTACATCTAATGGAGTGGAAGACTGGGAGTTACTTATTTTATACTTTAAGAGGATTGAACAAAATGCTAGCATGTGCTTATCATGCTTACCAAATGCCTTTTAACACTTCATTTAAAAATTGTAGAAAGTCAGTTTGTCTCTCAAATCTTGTAGTTGATGTTAAACTGCTGAATGTTTCTTTACTGGTTTAGTTGCAGCTTTTTGTTTAATGGTAATTGGTTCATCAATTGCTTCCATGTCTCATTTTCTACCTGCAGGTTTTTTGAGAAACAATTCTGCTAGCATGATCATTTTCTGGTCATGATTAAGTGACGCATGTTTAGAAATAATAAAGTGGTTGTGATACTTTTGTTCTTCACTTTGTTTTCAATATCCTTTTCATTCTGTTTCCTTTCCCTTCTCCCACAGAAATGTCAGACTCCCATTTCTAGACAGTAATTTAATGTTCTCTCGTGTAATTTCTCCTTGGGTTTTCTTCTGTATCCTCAGTTACTAGCTTGAACTCTGTAAAGACTCCCTCAGCCTTGGAAACACACACAGGTTTTGTCAGCTCTGCAGACTTCCTTTTCTGTAACATGTCACCAGTTTGTCTGGGACAGGAGACTCTGCTTCCATGCTGAGATAAATTTCAGCTGCAACCAGAGCCAAATCAAGATAATCCCTTGGAAATTCCTCCCCAAGGCAAATACGCTCTCTAGAAAACCCCCAGAACAATTCCCTCTCACTGGGGCAGCTAGGACAGTATCAAGCACCATATAAATTCTACCTGTGTGCCTTTGGCAGGGAGGGCTTTCCCAGCCCTCCTGTCAGGCCATTCATCAGGACAGAACCATCTGGCTGCCCCTGTGATTTGGCTGTAGGTCTCAGCTTACCAGGAGTAATTGTCACTTGAATTTGAATGGCAATCTATGAAAATGGATCACTCTAGCTCTCACCTGACATGTGGTGGTGAAAAGTAGCCAGTCTTAGTTGGCTTCCTCCTCGCTTGGCTCTGATAGGATTTTCCACTTTGCAGTCTGGCTCCTTCAGCAGTCACATAACTTGGCTGCGCTCAGGACTATTTTGTCTGTCTGTAAAGTTTCTGAGATGCTGCTTTTGTTTTATTGTGCCTTACAGTTTATTACTAGGTCCTTGACTTAAAGCATACAACACGCACAACACAGTCTTCTTCACTGAGCCTGAAATGTGAATTGCAAGAAATACATTATTTTCTTGAAGGGCAGTGTCTGGAATATCTGCAAACTGGCTTATTTTACAGCCATATCCACTGAGGAAAGCACAAGTTAAAGATACCTGGATTAAGACATCCATAGTTAAGAAGCTTCTCATGGACAAATGAAGCTGCATCTGGTCTAGGCATGTGAAAAATAAAGCTTTGTCCTGTATTTCAAAAGTAGGAAAATCAAAATTAGTATAGAGCTGTGGTTAGAAGGCACCTTTGGACAGTATCCAGCTCTGCTGCTCAAAGCAGGGCCAGGCAGAGCAGGTTGCTCAGGACCAGGGGCAGTTGGGTTCTGAATGTGCACGTGTGGAGACCTGACTGTAGCACTGTTCACTCACCCTGGCAGCCGGAGTGTTGTCCTTAAATGGAATTTCTTGTATTTTAAGAAATGCCTTTGATCAAATGCAGGGCCCTGTCTCCTGTGATAAAAGCAACAAAAAGGTTTCCATCTATGCACTTTCCAACTCTTCCCCCGAGTCATGAAAATTCAGTAACAACTTCTTGGGTATTTTTTCCTTTCTTTTTTATGTTCTAGGGGGGTTTTAGCATAAAAAATCAAGTTATACTTGGCTATGAGACTTTGTAAGAGGTTCTGTCCCATATCCAGTGTCTTATCCTTTGGCCATGGCATTCTGTCACTTCACTTGCCTGGCTAATGCTCCTTGATTCCTTAGAAATTGGAGCTCTTCCAGTAAAAAGGGCTGTACTCCTGGTAAATAACATTTGCCTTACCTGTTTTTGCACTGTGAGCTCCTTCCCTTTCCACTGCTGCCCATCTCTTGATTACTGCAGAACAGGAAATGACTTCCCGAAGTAAGAATTTTAGGGTTTTTTGGTTGGCTGTGGTTTTTTTTTCTTATTCTTTTTTTTTTTTTTTATTTCTGTTTGGATTGAAGTTAAATCTCAATCTCAAATGCCCCCTCATTCTTTAAAACAAAAAAAAGGGGGGGAGAGTTGTCTTCTTTGGTGCCCCAACAAAGCTTATTTTTAAAAATATGTATGTAATTTATTGAATGCCAGAGAGAATAGTATCAGTTGGATATAACTTTGGATACTAAAAATGTCTGTATCTGTAACTTAGAAGGAGTTGGAATTGCCTTAGCTGGAGGGCGGGTGGCTGGAATTCTGTTCAAGACAGACATAAAACTATTCAGTTACAAGTTTCCAGAGAGTGAAATCATCTCTCACTGGGATCTTGAAGAACACTTGATACTACCTTTTATGAGTTTTATCTAGGTCTGCTTTATTTCCTTTTTAACTCAAGTGGTTTGCAAGTGACAAAGAAGATTCGGCTTTTTAATACAAATAAGAAAAGTGATTGTTTCATCATAAGAAACGAAGCCCTCACCAAAACAAAAATACACCTCAGCTACAGTTTAAATAGAGAACCATGAGTCTTGTTTTAAAAATAGTTTTGCCAGGAGAGATGAGCTTCTCCAAGATTGATCCTTGTCTCTTTTAAAAATGTGCATTTAGCGCATTCTCCACTAAGATTTCTGTGCATTCTGTGAAAACCAGAGTGGCTTCATATTAACGTTGCTTGATCATTTTGATTCCTCTTCATAATTTGGACAACTGAAAAAAAAGTAAAAACAGAGTTTGTTGATAGTTTTAAACTTTGTGTGCGATGAGATGGTTGATGAATCCAGCCAGAGGTCTGTTTTGAATGTGTGTGGGCATAGTGACTCCTCTCAAAAAATTATTGTAATAGTGAGGGGGAAAGCAGGTGTATCCTAAAGAAAGTGAGCTAATCATTTTAGCTAATGGTTCAGGCAAATGTACTTTAACTAAGATTTTTTTTTAAATTGCCTTTTACTGGTTTTCCATTTAAACACGAAAAATAAAAAAAATCTTCCACAGGAATGTGGTGACAAATAGTGCAGTCACAAATACACTTGTCCTGTTCCTTCAGAAGTGCTGCTCTCCCGCTTCCAGCTCCCATGAGGATTTTTATTGCATTTGTTGTGATTTCTTGTACCCTGGGAGCCTAGAATGCATCTCTTCTACTCAGAATGAAATGTTTGTTTCCTAGAAAGAGGATATTTCAGTCTAGAGACAAGAAGCTTGAATTTCTTACCAAAAGAAACCTTCTGCCCTCCTCCCTGTAATTTTCTGTGGCAAATAATTAAATTGGCAGACTTTAAAAAGTGCTGTGGATTTTGGTGCTTCTGGCTGAAGAATGAGTGGCACTTCACTGAACAAGAAGTACAGGTGTCTCTTTTTAAAATTAAACAAATGCAGCCATCAGGGTTCTTTTTTAAAAAATATTATTCCAGTTGAGTATTTTTCTTTAAAGATATGGAGTGTATTTATTGAAATATCAGTGCTGTCTCAAACATGTGTTAGAGCATTTTAAGGCTCAGCCAGAGTTGTATCTGGAAAGATCAAGCCACTTGTTTTACAAAACCATATAGTGACAGGACAAGGGAGGCGTGTTCACACTGACAGAGAGGAGGTTTAGGTTGGATATCAGGAAGAAATTTTTCCCTATGAGGGTGGTGAGGCCCTGGCACAGGGTGCCTAGAGAAGCTGTGGCTGCCCCATCCCCTGGCAGTGTCCAGCACCAGGCTGGATGGGCCTCTGAGCAACCTGGGCTAGTGGGAGATGTCCCTGCTAAGGATCTGCTTAGAATTTGTGGTTTTTCAACCCCAGGATAATAAGTACAAAAAAATCTGCATTTTGTGGTGATCCTGTGGTGTGATCATATAAACCTGGTTCAGAAATCTGGTGACAGTAACCTTACCAAGAGGGACCTGGGCTGCTGGATATACTTTGCCACGTGTTGCTGTGTGATCTCAGCCAAACTTCCCCATTGTTTTCACCTATTTAGGACACAGCTCTAAAATAAGTGTGGTACCTCAGGGTACTTGGACAAAAGGCAGTTGAAAGTATGAAGTGATGACTAAGAGCTTTGTTCTGTCGGGTTGTGATAAACTCCTGCATACCCTCTTTTTGAGAGCAAGGATCATAGTAACGAACTAAGGCTTCAGTACTGGTAAAGACATGGAGAGATGGCTGTGTCTGGAGAAATCAGCAGATCTTCAATGGAGCCTCTGTGGATATTTCTTCCTAGGACTGGACTCCTCCTCTCACTCTTTATTTTCTGTTGTATTTCATACCTGTGGTGGCAAAATATAGAATGAGTTAAGAAATCTGAGTAGTGCAAACTCTAACCTCTATTTTGAAGGGATTTCCTGAGGTTTTTTTTTCCCTTAATCTTGGGTATTTAATGAGTTTCCAGATAGCCAGAATGTTTCTTTTTCTTTAATTGCTATGGATTATTAACTTAAGTATCACATAATTAATGAAATGTCAAATTCATATTTCAAAGATACTGAGTTCAGATCATCCTGAGTTGATTAAAATTGCCAGCAGTTGCTTTTCTGTCAGTGCTATTAAAGATTCAGGAGTTAATGCTGTTGTCCCTTTGGTAAGGCAGACCATTTTCACCCACGTGTTCCACATAATAAGAGTTCTTAGAAGATTTTACCCACATGCAATTACTTTTTCTTTGCATTGCCTTGTTAAGGAAGATAGCCTAGGGCTGGAAGGCTGTCTCTGGGAAACCAAGTGGGTCAGAAAGCTGCATCCACATGGTGGAGGGCGTGCGTTTTTTCAGTGCTCTGGGCAGTCTGAGTTTGGCTTGAGCCAAGTGTTGGCAGATCTGGCTTCACCTCCACGGAGACCTTTGTGCAGACAGGTGACAGTGTTTATTCTTATTATGCACTGTGATAAGCTCATTCAGATTTAGCTCAAGACTGAGACTAGTGCAATTTCCCTTTTAGTGTGGCTGTCTTAAAACTTCTGTCTTAGATGCAGATTTTTTTTTTCCCCCCCAGGACTGTCCAGAGTGCCACATTGCAGGACAGGCTCTTGGCACAGCTGCTGGCAGCAGAGGTGATGGGACCCCTGGGGAAAATGGGAGCTAGGAATGTGCGTGCCAGGGAACTTCCCGGGCACTGAGTGTGTACTGGTAGTCTCAAGGGGAGAGGAGAAACTGGGAGCAAGACTGCATTGAAGAGTTTGAGAGCAAGTCCTGTGAGGAGTGGCTGAAGGAGCTGTGGGGGCTCAGCCTGGAGAAAAGGAGGCTCAGGGGGGACCTTCTGGCTCTGCACAACTCCCTGACAGGAGGGTGAAGCTGCGGGAATTCGGGCTCTGCTCCCAGGGAACAAGGGACAGGACAAGAGGAAACAGCCTCAAGTTGTGTCAGGGGAGGTTCAGGCTGGCCATCAGCAGGAATTTCTTAGTGGAAAAGGTTGTTAAGCCTTGGAAGGGGCTGCTCAGGAAGGTTTGGAGTCCCCATCCCTGGAAGTGTCCAGGGAATGACTGGATGTGGCTCTCAGTGCTTTGGGCTGGGTGGCAAGGTGGGCATCGGGCACAGATTGGGCTCGATGATCTTGGAGGTCTTTTCCAGCCTAAATGATTCTGTGACCTCTGGTGACAAAGACCAGCTCCTGCCCACCCCAACCCCTTTTCTAGGGAAGAAGAGGTAGCCTCATATTTAAGACTGCTCATCCCACCACTTTTCCTAGAAATTAGGAGACCAGGGCAATGAGTCACCTGCTTGCACTGACTCACTGCTGTACTGCAGAAGGGAGTAAGGTGACCTCACCCCTGATAAGTCACAGCTGTGTTAATTAACCAATACAACATTGCCCCTGAGTAACAGCTATATCCAATAAGTATGAGTGAGATAAAGAGGGGGTTGCCTGGTAAGAGGAGGATCATCAGGATGAGAAACCTTGAGGAGCATGAAGGAGAGAATCATGAAGCAGAATCCTGGGCATAGAAAATCACTGCTGTGAGGTCAGTCTGGGTCTGCAGTTTAGAGCCTTTTGTTGGAACCTGCAGCCACAGTCTAGCTGGGTAAAAGCCTGCAGTCAGAGTCTGCAAACTAATACCTGCAGTCATAGTTCAGCAGGAAATAACCAGCAGTCAGAGGCTGCAAGGGAAACCTACAGTAGGAGCTTGCTGCAGCCACAGTCAGTGAACAGTTGGAGTTAAGATGACTAAGCCGTGAAGAGGAATAAACCAGGACCCTTTTTATGCTGTGGTAAACAAGAAGTCTGTGCCTTGGCCCTTTTTTACCCTGTAATAAGAGGGCTGCTGCAGTGCTGCACATCCTGGCTCTGAAGCATGGGAGACAATGGAAAGATGGATCTTGTATATGTATTTGTAGCCTGATGGGAAAGATAAGGCACAGGTACATTTTTTTCATGGTCTATAATACTACCTGCATAGCAGAAAAAAAAAAATAGTGCCAGAAATGTTTTGCTTATAGAGGATGATGGACTTTTGGGTGGGAGTAATGGGATGAATCATTTCTATCCTGAAAAAGGGAATTGATGATCTCTCAGGTTAGAGTCCTGCCAAGAGTGTTGCTGCTGCTTTCCTTTGGAGTTTCATTTTCACTTTTGGCAGCAGCAATGGTTGCTCTGTCTACTGTGTCAGCTGCAAATATTAAAGCATATAGAGGAGCTTAAAGTGAGTAATGTTGCCCTACTACCTTCATGGAGCATAATTTAAAAATCTGCCTCTTGAGAGTCTAAAAAAAAAAGTTCATTACCTTGTACTTGTATTTCATTAGTTTAATCACTGTTCATTGTGATGGAATCTGTGTTTAAATTAGCAAATTACATCAATTCCAAGCTAAGACTATAGTGACTGGGCACTTGGGTCCAGAGCTTGTGTTTGGCTGAGCCGCAGAGCCAGATCTAGGACACTGAGTGCAGTTTGCCATTTAATGTTACAGGAAGTTGTTGTGGCGTGCTGCAACGAGGCCTTGAGAGCGACCTGTGCTTTCAGGGCCCAGAGCATGCTGCTAAAATGTCTGAGGAGATGAAGGGACGGGTCCTCATGTGGTAATCTGACAACTGTTTATTAGCAGGAACAGGGTACGGCGTCAAAGGGGTCCAGGGATGAGAACAGAACTGGTTTAAAGGCACCAGGTTAAATAAGGGGGAAAGGGGGCAGATGTGAGGGTCAAGGACCAGTAGGGGTAAAGGAAAGTGGTGGTGCAGGGGAGTGGCTGAGAGTTGGAAGAACCAATAGGGCAACAGGGGTGGAGCACTGCAGCAAAACTGAGCCAGTGGGGGTCAAGGGAAGGAAGAACATTACTGGGTAAATACATGTATGGTAAATGGGGGCTGAACAGGGGTGACATAAACTAACAGACCAATGAAGGAACAGAATGTAAAACTCATTAACATATGGCTGCAAAGGTCTGTGGGAGGGAGGCTTTTCTCTCCCTAACCTAGAGGGGTGTCTCTCCCCATTTGCCTGTGCCTCTCCAGGGCTGAGACATGACTCCCTTGGTGGCAAGCCCCTGGGCCTCCACAGGAGGTTCACGTTCAAACCACTCATGACAAGTATTTGCAGGCTGTCAGAACATCAGCATTCTGGAGTCCATATATTTGCTTTTTTGATGTCTCTCAGTTTTGAAATAAATTATACTTTTGAAGATGTTCTTGTATTAATAGAACCTGTGATAAATTTGTGCGCTTAGGGAGCTGTTAGGTGGAAACTTAACCTGTTAACCTTGACACTGCCCTTTGTGCAGATGCAGTGTGCTTTAGGGATGTAAATACGTATCTGCTTCCGTTATTGCTTGTCATCTGCTGTCTGCAAAACAGATACAAGTTCTTGGTGATTGTTTTGAGATGGTGATACCATATGGTACATCTAGGGTCTCCATTTTGGGGACCATGTAATAATCACAGAATGGCCTGGGTTGGAAGAGATCCTAAAGATCATCCCATCCCAGTGCCCTGCCATGAGCAGGGACATCTTCCACTATCACAGCTTGCTCCAAGCCCCATCTGTCCTTAGACACTGCCAGAGATGGGGCAGCCACAGCTTCTCTGGGCAACCTGTGCCAGGGCCTCAGCACCCTCACAGGGAACAATTTCTTCCTAATGTCCCATCTAAACCTGCTCTCTGTCAGTGTGAAGCCATTGTCCCTTGTCCTGGCACTCCAGGCCCCTGTCAAGAGTCTCTCTCCATCTTTCCTGTGGGCTCCCTTCAGGCACTGCAAGGCCACCATGAGGTCACCCCAAAGCCTTCTCTTCTCCAGGCTGAACAATCCCAATTCCCTCAGCCTTTCCTCCCAGCAGAGCTGCTCCATCCCTCTGATGCCCTTGGTGTCCCTGCTCTGGCCTGGCTGCAGCAGCTCCCTGTCCTTGCTGTGCTGGGCCCAGGGTTGGATGCAGCCCTGCAGGGGGGTCTCAGCAGAATGGAGCAGAACCACCTTTCCCCTGATGTCCATGAAGTCGTAGCTGGACCTGAAATAGGGTGCAGAAGCTCTGTGCTTTCTCCAGCCCTTGAACTCCAGTTTTCTGAAGAGGAAACCAGAGAACACAGCATGGCTTGTGCTTTTTTGGGCCTGTCTGGATGGTTTTCTCTACCATTCCCATACATAAGTCTTTGGTAGAAGTATTAAAAAAAAAACCCAATGTATTCTAGTTGCAGTTAAAGTTTTATTTCAGAAGTTTTAGAGGGATTCACTGCTGAACCAGTCACCAAACCTTCCCTGGAGATACTGCAACATTTTGGGTGGGATTCGATATAATATTCAGCTGGGTGAAACACACTGTAATTTAAAGAATGCCATGCATTGCTGATACATGGCCATCACCTGAATGTGACTGTAACTTAATTTTTAAAATAATGAAGATGGACTGAGTTCTTCCAGGTGTTTTTTGTGTCCAGAGGCTTGTGGACAACACACAGGGCAAGAAGCAGCATGCAGGCGTCAAACCGTTCCTCATCAACAACCCAGGCAAGCTGCTTTCTCCATGTCACTGGTGGCTGCACATCAAAACCAGCAGTTTGCTATAGGGACGCCTGTGTTCTGAAATACTCTGTCATTAGTTCTGAATTAACTCATTCACCCTTTCATTTGTGAATTAATCCCCTCTAATGCAGGCAAACATCACAGTTGTGGTTGTCTGGGTATTGTTAATCTGCGTCATGCACAGGCTGAGCACTACTCCTGGGTAATGATCTCGGAAGAGAACAGCTTTGTTTTAGAGCAGTCCTGAGCTCCAGGTGTGGTTGTTGAACTGTGCAAGTATTACTTCTACAAAACAGTTTCTTTTATGTGGATCTTGAGTGCTGAGTTCATTATTTAGGGCTGCATGTTGATTTGGAACCCTAAGCTAAGATGAAAATAGTTCTTGGCAAGTCTGTGCTTAATTCTTTAATTCACTTTTGGTCAAGGTTATTAGAACTTTATTCTCCTCCCCCTTCTTTTTTCTTTTTCTTTTTTTCTTTTGTCTCCTGTTACATTTCTTTTAAGTAATGAGTTTAATAGGAGAGTGAATAGAAATTGCACTCTGCTCGCTCCCCTAGTGGTACCTACTCCAGTTTGCAATTTCAGGACTTCTTTGAACTTGACTGATTTCTGACACAACATGAACATTAGTAGCACAACCATGATTACAAGCTGGAAGCTTCTAAGATGAAAAAAACAGAGCAGTGAAGTGCAGCCTTTGTCCTGGGGTTTGTTTTTACTTAATTTTTCTTCTTCAGGATTTATTGTTGTATGCTATGGCAAACAGTAGTAGGTTTATTTTTCCTGTAACAACACCAATGCCTACTACAAACTATAAATCTTCATGGCTCAATTAGCAATATTGTGAGCTAGCAAAAAACTCTCACTTTATACCATATACCTTTATAAGCTTGATTTTGAAGAACTTCATTAGAATAAGCCTTAAATCTCTTTCTAAGAGTGTTAGCCAAGCATGTTAGTATGCTGACAGGTTTGGGGTTTTTTTCCCCACTTTTTTTCCTCATTCCCTACCCAGAGTCATTTATTTATGACAGCATTCACACAGCATTCAGATTGCTGTTCTCATGCTGCCCTACCTTGTTTTGCTGACTCCCACCAGCCAAATCTTTCAGCCCTCACTCCTAACTTGGAAGTGAACATGGACATTTTGGTCTCTGACTGGGCCAGCCAATCCCTCTGGGATGAGCCAGGAGCCAAAGCCACCTGTTCTCCAGGTAGTGCCTATGCAGACAATTTTTGTTCATATTCTTTGCTTTGAGAACTAAATGTGAGAAAGTGAGAGCAAAGGAACATTTCCAATGCAGTAGTTGTAGCTGAGGAAGCTCTTCAGAAGGCAGTGTCTGATTTTAGAGGGGTGTGTGGTGTGTTAATCACCACAGTGCAGCTTGTTTCCTACATATCTGAAGTGAGGAGTCCATGTGAGTGTTGTGACTGGAGGTCAGGGGCAGATCTCCAGCCTGAGGTTAGGATTTTTGTCCTTCTGAGAGAAGTATGATGGTTGGGCAGGTAGTGTAAGGTAAGAGAATACATTGGATGCGTTACCACTGATAACTACATTTCTTCTGACTCCTCCCCTCTGTAGTTGCATATATGACAGGTATTTCAGGCTTTTATGTGCTCAAATAAATCATTTGAATGATCATTTCTCATGAAAATGAATGTAGGTAGTGCATTAAAGTAGTTAATGGTGTTTTTAAGGTTAATGGCAATTGTGGAGCTGTTCAGAAATTCATTAGCATCAAATGCTTTTTAGAGCATTAAACTGCTTTTAAGCAGTTGATCTTCCCCATCTTTTTGTAAATAACGTTGTGGCTTTTAAGTGAGGTTACTTTGGTAGGGGAAACTCTTCTGGAGTGGGAGAATGCTATATTTCAGAGTAGTGAGAGTGCTTAGAAAAATAAAACCCCATATGGGGTGTTGGAAGAGGAAGACTGCTGAGCTGAATCTAAGTGTTCTTGATAAGAACACAAATGAAGGCATGAACAGAAGTTGTATTGTCACTAGAGTGCTCAGGAAAACTCTCAACACTTAGGAAAGGACTGGAGCTTCTTCGTGAAGGCTGGGTTACCCCAGTAAGGGTGTGGGAGCCGCTGTTACAGACAACGAGACTGTGCAGGGAGTCTGATTGCTCCTTTGCAGTTTAGGCAGCCTCTGCTGCTCTTGTCCCTGTGCTCTCCTCAGTGAAGGTTTGTCCCATCAGCAGCGCTGCCACAGGCATCACAGGCTGTGGTCCAGGCTGGATCAGTGTCTGAGCGAACTGGAGGGCGTCAGCAGGGGAACTGAGGCTCTGTCAGTCGTTAACAGCTGCCTCTGACTGATGAAAGTTTAACGGCGAGTTAACACACTGCCTCCACAGTTTTTTAGTATTTCTGCGTGGCTGTATGAAAGATCTGGGACTCTTGATCTTGTTTTCTTGGTCTAGAGGTTCGCATTGGGTATATTTATGTGGTGGTTACCAACACTGCCGGGTCACTTGCTCTGTTCTTCCATGTGAGGGTGGGGAGGCCCTGGCACAGGTTGTCCAGAGAAGTTGTGGCTGCCCCTGGATCCCTGAAAGTGTCCAAGGCCAGGCTGGATGGGGCTCTGAGCAAGCTGGGATAGTGCAAGGTGTCCCTGCCCGTGGCAGGGTGTTGGAACTGGATGATCTTTCGGTCCATTCCAACCCAAACCATTGCGCGATTCCAGGAATCTCAGTCCCTCCCAGCCAGCCGGCATCCCCGGGGTTGGCAGTTCCGCGGGTTCTCACGGTGTCAATCCTTCTTCGCTGCTGCCGCTCCCGCCCTGCGCGGGGAGGGTTTAGAGACGAACTCGGTGATGTGCGGACACCATGAGTGAGGCAGCGTGTGCTGCGACAGGGGCAGGTGCGCTGGAGCAGCCTGTGGGGGGCGGGAGGGTCCTGTCGCGGTGCTGTCCCGCCGTGTCGCGGTGCTGTCCCGCCGTGTCCCGCTGCCGTCCCTCACGGGCGGAGCGCGGCGCGGTGGCGCCCCCCCGCGGCCGCTCTGACGCTGTGCTCCCTTTCAGGGCGCACCGGGCGCTACACGCTGATCGAGAAGTGGCGGGACACGGAGCGGCACCTGGCGCCGCACGAGAACCCCATCGTGTCCCTCAACAAATGGGGACAGTACGCCAGCGACGTGCAGCTGATCCTGCGGCGCACCGGGCCCTCCCTGAGCGAGCGGCCCACGTCGGACAGCGTGGCGCGCATCCCCGAGAGGACTCTGTACCGGCAGAGCTTGCCGCCCCTGGCCAAGCTGAGGCCGCCCGGGGATAAGGCCATGAAGAGGAGGGAGCCGAAAAGGAAATCCCTCACCTTCACTGGCGGCGCCAAGGGCCTAATGGACATCTTCGGGAAGAGCAAGGAATCTGAGTTCAAGCAAAAGGTGCTCAACAACTGTAAAACAACAGCGGACGAGTTGAAGAAACTGATCCACCTCCAGACGGAGAAGCTTCAGTGCATCGAGAAGCAGCTGGAGTCCAACGAAGCCGAGATACGCTACTGGGAGCAAAAGTACAACGCCAGCCTGGAAGAAGAAATCCTCAAACTGGAGCAGAAGATCAAACGGAACGAAGTGGAGATTGAAGAGGAAGAGTTTTGGGAAAACGAGCTGCAGATCGAACAGGAGAATGAAAAGCAGCTGACGGAGCAGCTGCAGGAGATGAGGCAGAGGATCCTGGAGTGCGAGAGCAAACTCAAGGACTATGTGTCTCAGATCCACAACATGGAGAGTGGCCTTGAAGCAGAGAAGCTGCAGCGGGAAGTACAAGAATCCCAGGTGAATGAAGAAGAGGTCAAGGAAAAGATCGAGAAGGTGAAGGGAGAAATTGATATTCAGGGCCAGCAGAGTCTGAGGTTGGAAAATGGCATTAAAGCAGTAGAAAGGTCTTTGGGCCAAGCTACCAAGCGATTACAGGTAAGACTGTCTTCTTATCCATAGCTAGAGAAAGTCAAAGACAGTGACTAATTTCTCTTACACAAAACTGAAGCCCATGAAAGACAACACAAGACAGTTTCCAAAGTGAATCAGGGTAAAAGAGGCAATGTGTTGCTTTCATTTTCAAATTGCATTTCAGTTTGTGGGTTTTTTTTTTGAAGAGCAGGCTGTTTTTATTTCACCTGTGTTTAACTTGCTCATTCAAACTGTCTGAGAAGAAAAGCAGTAATTTGCACCATCATAGCCTTTTCTGAGGATAAACTTCTGATCCTTGCTAGGTTTGTCTGCCACCAAAAGAGATGAATTACAAAGAACAGTCCAAAAGCAGCACCTGGAAAGGTACAGAGCTAAAGTATCTGCAACCTTACAGGGCTCTGGTTTTAAAGAACAGCATCCCTCTTTCCCTGGCTGACTCACTGGTGTTCAGGATTTTATTTTTTCTACGCCTCAGGCATTTGTGGCGCATGTGTCAAAAGAGAATCCAGTCCCCGTTTCCTTGCTAAAGTTAATGATATCACTTGGAACTTGATAGAGCATGAAAGAATAAAGGAACTCCAGCTGCTAGCTGGATGAGGTGGAGGAAAGATTGGAGTTCCTGGGATTTTTATGTGCCACATAAGGTAGTCCTAAGGTACCACACATCAGTTAGCGTTGTGGTTCTTGCTGATTCCCAGGATTCACATTTGGTATATTCTGCAGTGCTGCAGTGGCATTAAGGTGATTCCACTGTGAATATGTAAAGGGGTTTTGTAACCTTACTCCTGCCTTAGAACCATGTCAGTATGAGCTGTTTTTACTAGATGATGAGGGAGGAAAAAAAATAATCTTTTCACCCAAAGCAAAATGGATGAAAACTGTAAGCAATTTTGGCCATGTTTATCTATGCTAAGTTTGCTAAGTTTCCAGACATGCTACACCTAAGGATTTGCACTGATGGAAAGCTTCAGGTCTTCTTTATGTGTTTTATCTATCCTCAGTCACATTTACTGAGGCTATGATGGAGTTCAAAATATTTCTGGCTTGGTTCTTTTCATAGTCTACGTTTTCTTGGAAAAGTTCCCATTCAATTCAGGTCTTCCAATCTTGCACCTAAAGGTGCACAAATCTGGAAGTCCACAAGAAAATAAACTGAGCTCTGCATTATGGAGCTTTGCAGGGGAGAAAATAGATAAATATTTTATTGCATATCTAAAGTTAAAGATATCTGCTAAAGCAGCTCAACCTCTGTGTGTGGGAATAATAATAGAACTAGACTGTTGTAATCTCTCAGAGCTGTAAGGTTTGCATATCATGACAGAAGTACAGAGAAAGATCCTAAATGATCATCTGTGCTTTGAAGGGGTGGAGAACCAGCCAGGCTTTGGCTTCATTGCACTAAACCCTTGCAGAGTAAGAAGGTTCTGGCCAAAAAAGTTTAAATAGAAAATGCAAAGAACAAGAAAAGAGAACAATTTTACTCCTTTTAAGATCAGAAGAATTAAATGAGCTGTCCAAGCCATGCTGGACACTTCAGGAAGAAGTAAGACTTGGTGCCAGACTGCTGCTCGGTTGATTATTTTTTTCAGCATTCACACTATTACCTTTATTTGCTGACATGCCAAAGTTTTTCTCAGGTGGTATGAGAAACAGCTGCTAGTCATCCAAGAAGCAATATAAAAATAAAATACAGTAAGAAAAACGCAGTTAGGGTCATGGGTTGGACTTAATGATCTCGGAGGTCTTTTCCAACCTAATTGATTCTGTGATTCTAGTAAGTGCTAGTGAGTGTTGACTTGCTTTTTAAATTACAGGATTAAAATACCTTTCAACTCTTCAGTTTGCATTTGAGCTTTAAAAATTGGAGGCTTTCTCATCAAAAGGAGAAGCGTTAGTTGCCCAACCGTAAATACGGTCACGAAATGCTGTTTTATTTGCTCAGCAGATGTTTTCTGTTTCCTGGCAGGACAGGGAACAAGAACTGGAGCAACTGACCAAGGAGCTGCGCCAGGTGAACCTGCAGCAGTTCATCCAGCAAACAGGAACCAAGGTGACGGTGCTGCCAGCAGACCCCATGGAGGTGGAGGCCCCACACGTGGAGCTCGAGAGAGGTGCGTCCCTCAGAATGCTTTGGGAGGGAGGGAAGGAGGGAGAAGGGGCTGGCAGTGCCTTTGCTGCCGCTTAATGCTGGCACTCCTACATGAAGTGAGTGCTCCCTTAGCAAAGACATCAGCAAAACACTACGAGAGCACATTGTCGAGTACTTCTTTTCATTCCAAGGGTTTAGCAGGCTTTAAATAAAGAGCAGTATGTGGAGAACTTCTCTCCCACTGTGCCCGGGCATGCGTTTGTCCCATCAGCAATGCATTAAGCCTGCAGCTTTCAAGATGGCTGGCTGCCAGCACGGAACGTGATTGTACATCTGACATTGCTGTTCGTCTGGGTTCTTCCTCTTCTGGTGGGGGTGTTGTCAAAGCAGAAAAAGGAATGTGTCTGGATCCCAAGAAATCCCAGACAGCAGCTACACGGGAATAGGAGCCAATCCAGCTGGGCTGCCAGCCATGCAGAAGTCCTGCACCCGGCTGTTCCGGTGGGTGTGAATTGACTCTGCCCCCAGTGAGATCAGTGCAGCCTGCACGTGCCCACATCTGGATTCAGAATTTCCTGGGCAGAACCATGGGAGTATTTTGAATGCGTGTCAGAGCTGCGGCACCAGCATGGTCGCTTGCTTTTTCCAGCACTGTGCATCCTTTTGTGCTGGGTCTGTCCCTCTGCTCAGAAAATTTTATAACCAAAAGGTACTGGGAGGGCAAGTGGGTCGGGAGAGAAGAAAAACAACCAGACCTTCAAATGCAGCACTTGTGTGAACTCTTTTAAGTGGGCAGGAAGCTGAAGCTTTGAGTTATGTTAGAGGTTCAAGCTCTTTCTGCACATCACCATATAGGTGTGTGTGTGTGATTGTGTACATGTTTCTCGTGGGAGGGTAAGTCTTTTGTGTGGATTTCCTTCTGTTTTGAAATGAGTAGGAAGTGTGCACCTTAGATCTCCTCACTTCCTAGCCAGGCACTTCAGAAGTCTGTTACATGTGGAATTTCTTTTTCTGTGTTGCATTAAGCAGGAGGAGGAGAGGTGCACCCCTACTGATGGCTTTTCTAATTGCCCTTTTTCTTATGCAGAGCCAACCTTTCAGTCTGGGTCACTGAAGCGCCCTGGCTCATCGAGGCAACTCCCCAGTAACCTTCGGATCCTACAGAACCCCCTGTCATCTGGTTTTAACCCGGAGGGCATTTATGTATGACAGTACATACCTCTTCTAGAGAGGACCTAGCAAGGTACCCTGGACAAGATACACTTTATTTTATTCTGCCAATGATGAATGGAAGAAGTTTGTCTTATTCTGTTTTTTTGTTACACCACCGTGTTATTTTTTCTTCTTCCTCTGACACCACTTGGAGCCATACCCTGTGCACTGATGCTAAAGAGACAGGAACTGTCTCGATTCATAATTGGCAAGGATGACCTTGCTGTCAACACAGCTTGAGTGCAAAAACCTTCACTGTTTTTGCCACTTCAGAAGTGTTTGGGAAAGTATTGTTCCTTGTATAGGCATAAATGGAAGACTGAGGGTGAAGGAAACTATGTATGCAACTTATCTGAGGTTTAATTTATTCCCTTTAGTCAATGGACCTGTGAATGTTGACCTTTTATATTTTTATTTTTAACTTGTGAATTATCACGTATGGCTGTGTGTCAGTCTGACGAGGTGACTTTAATTTGTGTGTACCAACATCCTGCATCTGATCAAGTACAGCAACCTGCAATGCAGAGTTCTGAGGGGTGCTGAACCATTGCAGTGGTTTCTCACCACTAACTTTGTTCATTTCTGTTGTGGGTCATCATATGTCATGTTCCATCCATTGCTACCTTTTAAAGCTTGAAAAGTGAGCTTGTGGGATTTACTTGCTGTTGTATCTGCCTTGAATGAAGCACCTAGTGTTCAAAAGATTTATGGATTTTAAACCTTGGCTTGGTAAAAGTATTTCCAGCATATGATTGAGGATGCACTAGTTAGATGATATTTTATTATATAGAATGTATATTTGAAATATTTTGCCACATTGTATATGCCTTTTGAGAAAAGAACAATGTAAGAAGTTGTCTTCATATATCTTACCAAAAGAGAGTAGGAGGCTTTCACTGTGTGTGATTTTGTACTTCATTTTTTTCCACTAGCCATTACAGTGTTCTTGTTTTGTTACAAATCTTGCTGTTGGAGGGGAAGAAAGACACAACACAAATGAGTATCCAATTCCAGCCTTCCAGAATCCACTCAGTTTTGTGAAGGGAAGAAACCTGGCAGAGTCCTGTGAAGTCACTAGCAGAGTTCTTATTGATAGGAGTGAGGCCAGGATTTCATTCAGCTCCCTGGTGGACAGTTGGTCCCTTTGAAAGACAGTCACTTACAGAATGTAAGGCTTCCAAACAGAAAATTCACAGGTAATTTTTGAAAAATGACATTTGATGGTCATTTTTCACAAAACATATGAGAAGAGAACATTATCACATCTTGATGTTGCTCTAATACAATCAAAGGCAAGAAAGAATTAGACAAAAAGGGTTCCATGTAGAAAGTAGCCACTCCCAAATAGCTCGTTGGTTGCAGGCCTTGAAGTGAGATTGCTGCAGGGGATACCAGGTTTGTGGAGAAAGGGACTGGCATCAGTGGGACACACTGTAAACGTTGGGGGCTGGCCTCATGGATGAGTTAGGGAAGGGATGGGCCTTCCCTGGTTTGGATTTCCTGTTCTAACAGCAACTCACAGCATCATCCCCACCTTGGAGATCCCCTGGGCATGAGGAGAGACACTGTGCCCTCACTGCAGTGCTGTAGACTTGGGCTCCTTGTGTCCTCCTTGGCAGGGTCAGGATTTTACCACTGCTAGGAAACTCCAAGCTTTTAGCCATAGAAAAATACTTAACTCCTAGCATCCTCTTGTGTTGATTCACTGATGTGCAGATAAATGTTAATTTAAGTCTCCTTTTCTAAAAAAGGAGCTTCCTGACAAATGGAAGTTTTAAACGATATGGCAGAAGATGAAGGATTCTTGAGTGTTTAATGCATTTTTTTCCTTTCCACTTATTAATGGCATCATATATTCTAAAAATGCTGCTGTATTTAGACTAACAGCAACAGATAAGGCTGTGAATATATAAAGGACCTTTCCAAATGGACTATGAATTTTTACTGTTTAACTTATCAGGTTTTTCTTTTCTTTTCTTTTTTTTTTTTTCTTTTTTTCATCTTCCCTTGTGAACAAACTGGAAAATGAGATATTCCAACCTAAGGAACCTTTGCAGTGCTCACCCATTTTACTGTTAGTTTATCACAATTCTGTGCTCATGTTTAATGTGCCCATAACTTTGTATTAAAAAAAAAAAAAATGTGTGTGTATATATATATATATTAAAAAAGTGTAAAATACACATAGTTTGGGGACAATATCTGTCCAAGGTACTTGAGCATATATGCCTTACATTCTGGGTTCAATTTACAGAAATGAAATGGCCCTCTCCAGTGGATATCTTGCATCTTCAGCACCTCTTGATGTTAGAGAACTGAGGCACTCAGCACCTTGCAAAGTCTGGCCCAAATTATGCTGCATGGGGGTGGGGGGAAACAGTCTTGTCCTGAGATGAAGTATTTTTAAGGTAGATCAGCATATTTACCCCAGCTAATGATTTTGTCATATCCTGTGACTGGTCCATCTCCTACAGATGTCAGTTTGAGTTGAATTGGGCTCTTGCATCATAAAACCTGCTTGCTTTCTCTGCCAGGTTATTCTGTAAGACAGAGGGAGGAGGAAAAGTATGAAAAGGAAGAGTAAGAGCAGCTTTGGAGGGCTTCAATTACAGCTTTGTCATAGAATCAAGGGAAGAATTTGACATTTGAGTTAAAAAGTAGCACCTGCTGACTGCAGCAGCTGCTGGACACAGGGGCCAGCCTGGAGCTGGCTCAGGAGTGACCACTGCAGCACCCCTGAGTGGCCCCTCCTTGCCAGGGCTTTGGCACATGTCAAGGTGATCTGAAAAACGCTGGCAGCTTCAGCCACTTCTGTGGCCGAGGAGAGGCTTTGGTATCCAGACCTGCCAGTTGTGAGACACTGACAAATTCCCCTGCCCCCACCATACTCCTCTTGCTTATTGAATTTCACCCAGGCTGAAGTTCCGTAGCATTTTCACCCTCTCTGTAAATAAACCAAAAAGAAATGGCATGCCCTTGCATTAAATGTGAATTGACCCATGTGTAACAGTTAGAAAAATTCCTCACACTACAGTGTTTAGAGTTTTGCTTCTGATCAACTGTGGAAACTCACTCTTTCTTCACAACTGTACAGAAAGTCCATTTTCAGAAGTGTTCCAAAACCTCCTGGGGCATTAGCAGAAAGGAAGCTACACATACTAATTTTAACAAGTGCCATATTATTTACTGGGCAGCATGATAAAAATGGGGTTTTTTGCTTGCATTAAATAGTTGAATACACAAGCACTATTTTCCAGTGCACAGGGAATTTATATGGAGAACTCCTGTAATTTATTACTAATTGAAATTAACTGTGTTACCTCTCTCATCCATGAGGATACAGTTTATTTTTGCTGGAGATGCTATGTTGTTAGGGGAAAAGAGGGGGGTGACCATCTGAAAAGCCAGTAGGTTAAGGCTAAGGTGAACAGTCTGAACGCCTGAGCAAGGGAGAAACCAAGTCCCACTCTGAGAAGTCAGCTCCCAGTATCTTTCAGTGGGACTTAGCTTCCCAAGTGCCTGAATTGCTTCTGGAAATGGCATGTTAGCTTTGAGATTGCTTGCTTTTCTAAACCCTGGCAAGTTTGGAGGAAGTTCTTGAAGAAGAGAACTACCACTACTAGCATTAGCAATATGCAAACCTATGAGGTAAGAGGGAAAAAAAGATCTTTTAGTCAAATAAGAATCTCCTCTTGGGGCAGCAATTGCCTTGTTTTTAGCGTGAAGAGTACTGCATTATTTTAGTGAACTGGGATCATATGAGTATGATCAAAGAAACATCGATCTTGTAATTTTTAGTGAGTTACCTTGAAGCATATAAATTCCTGATGTGCATTAACTTGAGTGAATTGGGCCTTAATGAAACATGTAAATAACAAAACTGTATTCAGATATTTTTTTCCAGAAAATAGTCTCTAATGGTCTGTACTGTATTAAAAAAGTGTCAAAGTGTTACTTTTATATTACACCTCCTTTTCTGTTTTTGTTTTTTTTTGTTGTTTGTTTGTTGTTTTGTTGTTGTTTTTTAGAGCATTGAAATGTGCATGTTTATTCATTACAGTATTTTAATGTTTTGGATGAAGGCCATCAGTTGTATGGAGATGACAAAACAATCATTCTGTCTATTTATTCAGTATTGCTGCTTAAAGTTTTGAAAATAAAGCTTTCAATGCCAATATAGTGACTGATTGAAAGCTGTTCTAGCTCTCTTCAGGTGTTTTTTTTCTATGTTTGTAGAAAACTAAATAAGTGAAACTTGGTGTATGAGCTGTTATACCAGCAAAGAATTATTGCAATAATGTTGGGTGCTGGGTGTAAGTGTGTGTAGTAAATACCAATGTATGCATGCAGTGAACACCTTTAGGTCTCTAAGTGGAGTGCTGAAGAATGTTAAATCCTTTGTGGTCTTGCAAGCACTTTACACATGTGACCAAGTACTGGTTAGAGCTTTGTGCCCATGTGTGGTGCTTGTGAGGGCAGAACAAGGGGGTCACAAAGGATCAGCTCAGAGCCCTTTGAACCAGATTGGATTTAAGCACATTCTTGAGTGTTCCACAGATGTGTTTCTGACTGGGGCCTAAAAAACGTGTTCTGATACAAAACCCTTTCAGTTACAGCAAGGATGCCTCACAGGATGTAGCTGGTAACTCTGAAAATTTTAGTAGTTCTGAAGTGGATCAAGTGTGCCTGCTGTACTTGTGAAGTGTGTCAGAATGCTGAGAGTGTTCACCCTCACCATCATCCATGAAACTGCTAACTTGGGGTTCTGACTGGAACACTTGAGTTGTTGATGCTTTAACCTAGAGAAGCAACACAAACTGTGAAAACACAAGTGAGCATTTTATTACTGCTCCACTTCAATGCAAGATGAAAACCTGTATTATATGTAACTATATTTTTTGTCATTTAAAAAGCTTCTATTTTTTATTATTCTCATGAATGGTTGACAAAAAATACTGGATATGGTCCCATACAATAAATTCCCCTCTGAAACTTTGGGTCTTTACAGTTCATGGTTTGCTGGGATTGCACCGTTCATGTTGCGCACGTCTCACGACAGAGCCGCTGGGACTCTGTCGCAGAACACTGGGCCTGAAGGCAGGGCCAAGTGTGTCCAGCTCAAACAGTTCCAGAAGTGGCCCTGTGTTGAGCGTTAGGCCACAGGAGCTCTCCTTAAATGGTAATTTCCTTGGGGTGTGGGACAAACAGCTGGCTGGTGTGGGGCCTCTGTGGCAGACGAGAGAGCTCCTTTACTGTAAGTGTGCTGTATTCTCAATCAGATAAAGCCCAGGCACTGCAAAAGGGAAGAGGAGCTTGTTTTCAGCTGAGGAACTGTTATTAAAATAGTAACCTTGAAATGACAGAATTGGTCAGTGACTTGGGGGAAGTGTAACTTAAAGCAAAGAGGCAGAGGTTCACTTGGAGGTGATCAGGGAGAGGAACTGAATGTACAGATTCTTCCCTCAACAAATGCAGGGTGCCCTGATGCTTCAGGGAGCAGAAAGAAATTAATCTTTGAACAAGGAGCAGAAGGCCTTTTAGGCCAGATTCAGGCGTAGTTACTGTGCTGACACCAGGGAGGGTGTGAAGCTTGCTTGAGATCATTTGAGCTAATCAAGGCTGGGAACTTGATACAGCTGGAGACTTGTGATTTAAGCCATCCAAATGCAGTCCTTAGTCTAATATCCCAACAAATGGATTTTCCTAAGCTAACTGGAGCCTAATCTCATTAGATGTGAGGAGAAGTGAGCTAACAGTAGTGGCACTGTTGACTGGCAATAGGACAATGCCATGAACTCCACTGAAGCCTAGCACGTGGCACTGTTGTCAGGGCGGTGGAAGTTGTGCAGGCCCTGTGCTCTGAAAGGTGCCCTTTCCTGCTCCTGTGCCAGTCAGCTGGTTGGCTTTTGTGGTAACTAACATTTCCCAGTGTGCTTAGCAGAGCCAGGGCTACAGCTGATGGTTCTGATCTTTTGCTTTGCCTTTAAAGAACAAAGTGGTGTATTTGTATGTGGCTGCTGCAGCACTAACTAGCTCAGTGTAACTGAACCACTAATGAGTTGCAAAACCAGACCAGATCAATGATCCATTTTGTTCAGAAGCCGTACTGAATTCTTCTGCCTGTCATGTCTGTGCCAGCTAGGTAGTACTCCTTTATAACCCCAATTTTTAATGATTGTTTCAACTAAGATGTCTGGTGTCTGAAGTAGGGCACAATGAGCAATGGTCCCCATTATTGCCTTGCTTGAAAATGATATATTTGCTACCTTTGATATTGTAGCTAGTGTTAATGAGTATTTTCTGGGTCAGCCACTGCTTCATCATTAACTTTCTCCAGAAATACTGGATGGAGACAATCTCAGTTGTTCTATTTTGTTCCCTTTTTCCAGGTGAGTATGCGAAGTACTTTTTTTCCCATCCTTTGCAGTGAGCTCTGTGTGCTGTCCAGGGCTGACTGGAAAGGAGCCTCTTTGGCATTTGCTAGTGCAACCAGGAACTGATGCAGTCAGAGTTGATAAACTTCCCTGATCAACCTCACTGCTTGTCTGAGCAACTCAGGCACTGCCAGTGTCCTCATGCCACTACTGGTGGCTTTGTGTGTGCCTCCCTCCTTGCTGCCACACAGGCAGCTCTGGAGCTTCTCCCCCATGGAATCTGAAGTTTGATTTCTAAAGGCTTTTTGGATCCGAATCCCTGGCTGTGGAAAGGCTACAGGCATCTCTGGAACAGTGAGAGAGTGTCATCACAGTGTCATCACACTTCTGTTCAGACATCTGGAAGTTGATGGAGGTGAAATACCACTACACCAGACTGTGCTTATTGCTTATTGACATGCTTTGTCTTGTTCTACCCCTCTGCAAAAGGAGGAAGATAGTTGGTAATTGGAAGACTCAGCAGGAAAATGCAGCAGAAAAGATTTAATATTCAATCCTGGGTCAAGTTGTAGGAAAGAAAAATATGATTTATTTTTAATGAGCAAAAGTTTGAAGAAAAAGTATTCAGACCTCCAGCTGGGCTTTGTGGCAAGTGTGCTTAAAAACCCCACCTTATCCAGTGCAACACAAATGAGTGCCAATAATTACCTGCCTAGGTATTTTTAAAAGGAGGGCTTCTGGTTAAAACAGAAACAAAAAAACAACAAAAAAGAGAGGGTGATAGAAGGAAGGGAGTGAGATGTAGACCAAGTAAAACACCTTTAACCTGATTAGTATTTGCCCTGAAGTCCCTTCCAGTGCCAGTGTGATGGAAAATGAATCATGCAGCTTTGGAGCCAGTGACATGGTATCACAGAAGTACCATCAGGAGCTATTGCTAAAATGAAATTCAGGCCAGCCTTTAAGTGGGAAATAACTGGAATTTCTTTGTGGTTGCCTGCGGAGCTTCTCCTAAATTACTACCTGTCACAACTTTTATTGTGTGTATCAAACTGCTGTTCATGAAATGTTATGTGCTCAGAACAGATGATTTGGCTGTAGCAGTCCCAATCAGCCTGAGGTGAACTTTGATCGATGAGGTGGAACTGGCCCTCTTGGCACACTGAGGGGAAACCCCAGAGTGCCAGCTGACCTTTGACAACATTTTATTGCTACAACGTTGTCTTAAGCGTTTCCTTGACCTGGCAGATTTGCAGCGTGGCTGCCAAGACTATGACCCGGATTCTCCATTGTCACGTCACTTGTGTCACGCACAAAACGAGCGTGGAGGAGACGGTGACAGAGCAAATGAGAAAGGCAGCAGTGTCCATTAGCTGTAGGGCTGGGGTGAAAGGTAATGCCGGGGCCAGGCACCAGAAAATCCGGTCTCCTCGGCTGTGCCAACGCTGCAGTTCCCAGCAGGCCCACACGAGAGGGCAGCAGTACATGCGGCAGCCACACACTGCGATGGGAAGCAGGTTTTCTAGGAATACACAGCACGTGGTAGGGAATCGCGTAAGGCACCCAGCATTCCAACCTCATGTTCTGTCAGAAAGGACGCAGTAATACTTACAAAGAGACGTGTCACTCACAGTGTCAGTGGAACTGATGCACAAATGATACCATTCCTGCAGTTTCTGAGCAGGCCTAGAAGCTTTCTGAAACCTGTACAGGTGTGGGTTGAAACATTCCATTTTAGATACTGTCCTGTGCCTGGTGTATTTGCCCGTGCCCGGGAAGCTCTCATTTCATTTCCCAGCTCTGACACAGATTTCCTATGAGTGACCTTGGGCAAGCTACTGTAATCCCTGTGGATTGGAGTCCCCCAGCTGTAAGCCTGAGATAATACTGCCTCATCCCCTTTGACTTTGTCTATATATATGGCAGGCCACGTGGGGAACAGTGTCTTGATTCCTATTTGTTTGGCAAATACTACTGAGCACAACGTGGTCCTGAACTTGGCTGTGCCATCCAGATACTGCAGCATGAAGTGTATTTTGTATCCTACCAAGATACAAGAGGGTGACAAAAAGTCACTCAGAGTTAGCTTTACCTTGCAGTGAGAGCAAGATGCAGGTGTGTTGAGGGGAACTGGGGGTTTCTGAAGGTGAATTATTGTTTAGCTTTAAGTAGATTTCTTTTTCTAAAGGGGTAAAAAGGGAAAGCAAGTAAAAGAATAAAACCTTGTTTTAACTTATGCTCAACTCTTCTTGCAAACTGCTGCTACTACCAGAGGCAGCCTAAACCCTTTTGCAAGTGCTGCTTGGGAGTGTGTTGTACCTAATCAATAGAAACAATTGACTGAACAGGCTGAGATTTGCTTGGTGGTCCTAAATGTTCCAGTGTTTCCACAAGTCTTAAGATGTTCTAGCAATGTGCATGTAACCAGTAAAGCACCATGACAGGCTGCCATTTCACAGTTTTCCATTGATAATACCAAGTGGCCTTTGGCATTAGTGGCTGAAGAGATAAAGCACACAAGAGTTAGAATTGTAGGAAGACACCTTTTTTCATTGTTTGCCAACTCTAAAGTGTTTCTACATGCTCCAAATAAATTTAATTAACTAACAAACACCTCAGCTGCACTTACACCAGAGTCTTGGCCAGAATGAGCACCCTTCAGCATGTCTGAGCACAGAGAGTTCCAACTGCTCGGTTCTGAGGTCAAAGATCATTTAAAGATGTTGCCATCTGAACACATTTCAGTAATAATTACTGCAGTTGCTGGCACCTGACAGAGCAATAAATAATCAGTCCTGCAGTACCTTATCTCATGTGCTGCTCAATAAAGTTCTTGCTGCTACCTTTGTATATTATCTGAGGAACTTTACAGCAGGAGGCACCTGCTTCTAGGAACATGTCCCTTGTTTGGTAGGAAGAGTGGACTGCCACCGGGGTGCAGCACAGGGGACAAGCACATAATTCAGGTGTTGTGAGCAAGTGCAAAAGCAGGAGCCTGGGCAGTGTGAGTACCTTAACGTCCTTGTTCAGTGGCAGAACACAGCCTGAAATTCCCAAGGAAAAAACTACTTTCTTATATTGCTATGACTATAACAATGATCCCAATCATACAGTTTTTATACACGCACACACATATATGTGTATGTAGTCAACTAATTAGATGTCATTATCCCTTTTATCAGCTTGGGAAACTGAAGCCCAGGGATGTGGAGGGCTTTCCCAGAAGGAGTACAAGCCCTTCATCTCCATGTACTGACTTTGGCACATGGGTCATTTGCTAAAAAGTCTGCTCTGACCAATAGAGAGTTGTTCTACAGCAGTTCAGTCAAGCTGGCGGCCACCTGGCCAAACATTCTGCCTTGAGCCTTATAGAAAGAGCTGGATGGGCACACGCAGCTCCCTAGTAAACTACCCTTGGTGTGGCATTACCAAAATAACCTACTTGCAGAGGAAGCTTTCCCTAACCCTTCAGTCAGAGGTTAAACCTCTTCCTAGTAGCAGAGGACTTACATCCCTTCTGAAGTGAATAATGAGCGCACTTCAAAAGAGGTGAGACTTATTCTCTCCTTTAGCAACTTTGGGCCAGGTTCAACCAGTAAAGATTTTACCTTTGAGATCTAATCGATTAATCTGTCTCAAACTTAAAACTTTGCAAAATCACTATCTTCATTTACTGTTGATTTTAGACAACTGGTTTCAGTATATGCAGGAGTTTAGCTCTTTGCATGATTTGAGTCTGTTCTGGTTTCCTCTTCAGGTAGCCCTGCCTGGTTATTATATTATTGTATTAATTCTTCTCTTGCTAGCCAGAAGCTCACAAGACTCTCCCGCACTGTGGAGGTGCCTTCAGTCAAGGAGTCAGGCTTGCATCTTGAGGGCACTGCTGTGTGGGTGCATCAGGAACATCTGGGGAAAGGAGGAGATCCCTCTTCACAGGCTTGTACAAATGAAGATGTTTTGATCTCATTGTGGCCTGCCAGTGCCTGAGGGGAGCCCACAGGAAAGATGGAGAGAGACTCTTGACAAGGGCCTGGAGTGACAGGACAAGGGGGAATGGCTTCACACTGACAGAGAGCAGGTTTAGATGGGATATGAGGAAGAAATTGTTCCCTGTGAGGGTGGTGAGGCCCTGGCACAGGGTGCCCAGAGAAGCTGTGACTGCCCCATCCCTGGCAGTGTCCAAGGCCAGGTTGGATGGGGCTCTGAACAGCCTGGGATAGTGGAAGATGTCCCTGCCTATGGCAGAGGGTGAAACTGGATGATTTTTAAGGTCCTTTCCAACCCAGGCCATTCTGTGATTCTCTTCTATTATGTGACTGTACCCACTAGGGAAAGTGCTAGAGTAGCCCTAAAGTACCATTATGCTGCCCCAGAGCAGGCAGCTTTGTTCCTGAAGGTACAGGTGGTGATCTCTGGAAAACAAAAGTCAGGGATGTGCAGTACCTTCCCAGTGGCCCTGCCAGGCAGCTGAATTGCCCTCTACTCCTTGGAATGCACTGCCCTGGGGTTACTACACTTAAGCAAGCCTGTGACATTACTGTGTACTTTTAAAAGCAGGTATTGCAGACTCTGCATGTTCAGCAATCATAGCAAACAGCTGGAGTCCTGGAAATACCTTCTGGGCCTGGCAGGACACTGATGGGAGCGTGCTTCCCACGGCTGGCTCCTGGGGCATGGCACACAGATTGATCTCAAAGGTCACTTTAAATAACTGCACTTACCTCGTCATTTACAACACCAGAATTAGCCCCATGGTCAGTTAAGCTTTTTTTCAAAGCCATTTCATGTTTTGCAGACATGGATGTATCTTTATGTTCTTGTTTCTGCCCTCTGCAGAGCAAACTGCACTCCAGACACAACTTCTCTGCTGTGCCAAGGAGCAGGAATTCGTGCAGCCCAGGTTCACACAAACACATTTTCCTTTGCAGACAGACTAGGAGTGCCCAGGAGCATTATCTAATGATGGCAGCTTGACAAGCAAACGTAGCTCATCCTCTCTCAGAGAACAGAAGTCGAAGGGAACAGACAGCCTTAACTCTGGTCCTTCCCCACACACATTCCCATACCCTTCAATTACCTTTGTAGAAGCTATGAATGAATTCTTGCTTATTCTACACACTTTTCTAATTTTTAAGTGTATTTTTCCTATTCATGTTGGTCCATTTGCACGATTAACTTCGGACTTTACTCTGGAAAATTAAGTCCTGATGGCAGTGTATTCTACATGACAGACCCTATGTCTGAACCAGAGCACCTGTAAGAGTCTGCAGCACTGGAGAAAACAAACCCACCTCACATTCGTGGCTTCAATTCCCTAACTCCCAGCAGATTCTCCCTGGAACAACAGAGGGCACCACTCCTCACACAAAGTGCTGGAAGAGGAGCAGCCCTGCCTTTGAATCATGGTTCGGGACCTAGAGTATTTATCTCTCAGTAGGTGATTGGGATTGAGTATTCTTCCTCCCAGGAAGAAGCATCTCCTGCTCCCTGTGTCAAAAGCTGCTGTCAGAGACATGCACACTGTTCCTCTGGTGGATCTTGCCCTGCTTTTGCACAGAATGATTAAGCAGTTAGCTACTGAGACATAGCTTTAGCCTGTTTGATTAGAATCTTCACTTGGGGAAGAGGAAACCACAGTGGCAGATCCTGCCCCTGCTCCCGCAAAGATCTTTTTTTATTACAGTGAGCTTATAACATAAAATGTATAAACCTGCAGCATATCAGGGCCAAAGCTTCATTTTCTGCTCTCAGGTGGCTGTGTTATCTTTTGATCTTGATGTTCTGTCCAACAGGTGCCACTACATCAGTGCTGCCACCACCAACTTTTTTGAAAAAAAGTGACTTACAAGAGGTTACAGGAAAGATGAAGAGAGACGATTTACAGGGCCTGGAGTGACAGGACAAGGGGGAATGGCTTCACACGGACAGAGAGGAGGTTTAGATTGGATATGAGGAAGACCTTTTTCCTGTGAGGGTGGTAAGGCCCTGGCATGGGTTTCCCAGAGAAGTGGCTGCCCCATCCCTGGCAGTGTCCAAGGCCAGGTTGGATGGGACTCTGAGCAAGCTGGGATAGTGGAAGGTGTCCCTGCCCATGGCGGGGGAGAGGAACTGATGGTGTTCAAAGTCCCTTCCAACCCAGGCCATTCTATGATTCCATATCACAGTAACAACATTGTTATTTCAGAAGAATCTAAGTTTAAAACCAGCCTCTACCATGGTTTTCCTTGATTTATTAACCCTCCAGCTGATGCCCTCAAGGGCTGTAAACCTCTTGATCCTTATTAATTCCTGTAGAGAATGGGCTCATACGTGCATAATGTTACCTTCTGGTTGCTCAGTGTGCACCGAGCAAAACTCTTGAATGCCAGGACTCTGAACCCCTTGCAGCCCTTTCTGAGAGGACAGGGGAGGTTTTGGTTGGACATTACAGAATCCCAGAATGAGCTGAGTTCGAAGGGACCCACAGGGATCATCGAGTCCAACTCCTGTCCCTGCACACACGATCCCCAAGAGTCACACCATGTGCCCAAGAGTTGTCCAGAAGCTCCTGGAACAGTCAGGTTTGGGACTGTGACCATCCCTGGGGGGCCTGTGGGGCTCTACAATAAGAATGATAATTGCCTCTGGGGGAAGACTCTTTCCCTAATATCCACCCTGACACAGCTCCAGCCGTTCCCTCAGATCCTGTCCCTGGTCATACAGCAGAGCTCAGGGCCTGCCCCTCCTCTTCCCCTCCTGAGGAAGCTGCAGAACTGCTGTGAGCTCTGACCTCAGTTTCCTCTTCTCCAGCTGAACACACCAAGTGCCCTCAGCCGCTCGTGTGGCTTCACCTCGAGGTCCTTCACCACCTCAGTGTCTCTCCTCTGGACACTCTCTAGCAGCTTAATCTCTTTCCTACATTGCAGTGACCAAAACTGCACACAATAATCAAGGTGAGACTGCGAAAGTGCAGAGCAGGAAGAATTTGTTCACAGAAAAGGTGATCATACATCGGAATGGGCTGCTCAGGGAGGCGGTGAAATCGCTGTCCCTGGAGGTGTTTTAGGAAAGGCTGCACGTCGCACTGGCTGCCACGGTCTGGTTGTGGCGGTGGCGTTCGGTCACAGGTTGGACTGGAAGATCACTCAGGTCTCTCCCCGCCTAACCGACCCTGTGATTCTGTCGGAGTCCCGGCCCTGCCCACCCCAGGGGTGGCCATTCCTGAGGGGAGGTGGGGCCGCGCGGGGGGAGGTGGAGCGCGAGCCGCGCGCCGGCCAATGGCAGCTGCCGCCGCCGCTGGCCCCGCCCACTCGCCCTCCCGCCCT